>JAUZNJ010030166.1:0-14940 GCA_034780135.1 Jordanella pulchra
AAGTTACAACAATTTATTTTTAAAAAACAAATAATCAAAAGAAAAGGAGGTGCAGGCAGTCCTTGGCAATAAGTCAATAAGCAAGTCTACAATTGTCTTAGCTGGGCAAGAGGAAGGGCGCGTTCCTCCACCATGCTCAGCCCTTGTTGGTTCGATCCGGATAATCCTCCAGTTCCTGGTGTACTTCGTCAACGATCTAGCCGCCTGCTCCTCAACGGCGACCAGTTGGCCCGTCTTGTCCACCGGTCTGCATACATCGTCCTCCAGCTCCAACAATGCGCTCACCCCAAGTCCTTCTACTCCTGTTCTAGCCACGTACTGCCTTCTTCTGTTCTTCCCAGTCTCCATACTCGTTAAGTAGATGCATAGTACCTGCGCCGGTGCAGTGGGGCCTCTCCGGGTATCCGGGCACGTGACCTCCAAAGTAACCAATCAGAAAACATGCAAACAGTAACTCAAAAGTTTAACTCAACTAAACCTAAGAAAGTACATAACAAGCAATCAAAAACAATATAGAATATGGATA
This sequence comes from Jordanella pulchra, assembly GCA_034780135.1. NCBI lineage: Eukaryota > Metazoa > Chordata > Actinopteri > Cyprinodontiformes > Cyprinodontidae > Jordanella > Jordanella pulchra. The sequence continues at coordinate 527 of JAUZNJ010030166.1, forward strand.
AAACTCCAAAAACAAAAAGAGAAAAACCGAGGCCACATTACCACACCCCCCCAAACTTTAACAAGGCCAGTCCCGGCCGATATTTACTCTCTATAGCGAGAAGGACATTGTCCTCTCGTAGTGCGTGTAGAGCGGCACAGTACTTTTTCTGGTTCTTGATTAATTACAGGGTAATAGAGCATTAAAGGCGGTTCCTGCGTTTCGACAGGAGGGTCTTTTCTCAAAGCTTCTGTGGAAGGAGCAATACAGATCTTTAAAGCATTTCTGTGTAAAGTTCGTTCCTTCCCCCCCTTCTCTGGCCTAACACGGTAAACCAAACAAAACCCCAACAACACCCACAACTACAAATGGCTCTGGGTCCCACCAACTGTGTAATTTACCCTGTCCCTGTCTGTTCCTGTCACGGACCCACACGCGTTCCCCAGGGAGGAGTGCACTGGCTTTGGCTTTCTTATCATAACACAGTTTTTCATTGTTGGCTGCACTATTCATCTTACTCCGGGCTACCTCATAAGCATGAGACAACTTCTGATGGTGTTCTAAGACCCATCCCTGCAAGTCCCTGCGGGGTTGTGTATCTAAAACACCCAAACTCAAATCGATCGGGAGCCTAAGATGATGACCAAACATGAGATAAGATGGAGCGAAACCAGTAGCACTGTGAATAACATTGTTATAATCATGCAACAATTCTGGTCTAAGTGCTCTGGCCACCTACTCTGCTTTTCAACCTCAAGTGAACGAAGCATGTTTAAAAATTTTTGATTCGTCCTTTCTACTCTCCCGTTACCTGCTGGGTGATATGAGGTAGTGCGGCTTTTAGAAACGCCATACAAACTGCACAGCTCTTTCATAAGTTCTGATTCAAAATTTGGTCACTGATCCGAATGGAAACGTGCTGGGCAGCCAAAGGGTTGAATAACATGAGACCAAATCGCACGAACAGTAGTTTGAGCAGTTTGATCATGCGTAGGGACAGCCCATGAGTAACGGGTGAACATATCAGTCATTACTAAAATACTTTGATAAGTGTCACTTGGTCAGCGCAACGAGAGAAAATCAAGGGCTACTACCTCTAAGGGGTAGCACAACCACTATCGGCTTAAGAGGTGCTTGTTGTTCTACTCGATTTTTTTGTAGACTACAAACAACACACCCATTCTGAAAACACTGTACCCCCTTTTCCATGCCTGGCCAGAAGAAATGGCGCCTCAGATGAGTGAGGGTCCTCTCCACTCCTGCATGGGCTGTAGCTTCATGACATATATAATTTCCCTATATAATTAAATAATTTGATTTATTTTCACTTCCTGTTGAGCTGATATTGTCAATTGTTCTAAATTATATCGCATTCCTGGCTAAGTCAACAGAAATCAGATGCAGTAACCAATTTTTAAACTGAGGAATGCACCAAACAGGTAGTTTTTGGTATAAAAGCAAGATTTTAACAAATGTGCAGGAAAATATAAAAAATAGGCCTGAGACATGTAGACAACACTAAAAGACATATATTTATGCAATTTATCTAGAAAGGAAAGTTGACAGTCCTTATTCAGAGAAACCAAACCTCTACCAACTTTAATTCTGTTATGCAGTTTTACCGGCAGATTATGAATACTGTAGCAGGCAAATGGGTTGCTATAGCAATAACAAGTTGGAGAGATGACCTCAGTTACACCAAACAACTTCAAAGAATCACCCTTTTTTATTGAACAAATTTATATTGTATACCTCGTGATTTGATTCAACTATACTTTATTGGGGTGAGACGTCATTAATAGTCCTAACTCCCAGACTTATGGTTTGGCAACAAATATTTCAGATTATAACAGTAATTCTGATGGTATAACAGACATAACAACAGTAAAAAATATCAATGTAACTTAATAACCTCCAAAGATTGACATTAACTGGCAGTGCTGGGAAAATTTACTTCCACTACCCCAACACACTACAATATATTAAATAACTAGAACTGGAAGTTATAGTCAATTATTAGGTCATTCAAATCAAGGGTAAAACCAATTTTTGATTATTAGGTAAACCTGCTTACTCACTAGGTTCTTTAGTCTTCGACCCTAGGTTTGGACTTCTGGAGCGACTGTTAAAATCCGATTGTCAATCACCAATTTAGTAATTTAGACTATGATTATATGCACAACTATTAATCACCAACCAAAGGATGTTGTCTCTTTTTTCAGTGTTAACCAAATGGGGGGTGGATCTGGGTCTGAGTGAAAAATCGTTCACCCTCATAAATAACCATAATCACGGGTTAAAATATCAGTACCTTAATTACTTAATAATCCCTATTACAGTATTGATGTATCTATTAAATATGCAACACTGCACAATAATGAAAGAAGCACAAGGTAAATTAAAGTCTAATAATAAGGAAAAATATTTTTTCATGTCTTTTTAAAGAGTCTCTAAACAATTGATAGGTTAATGCATTTAAGGTTTCCTTTAAAATAGCAGCAGATAAATGTAAATAACAATTGATGCAGAGACCCTAATTTCGATCAAAACAATGAAACTGCATTCTGTTTTACAGTGAATAATGAACATGACCGTGGCTGAAAACTTCATAGCAGCAGCCTTCTGCAACACAGTCGGACAGAACTGTTCTGTGGGCGGCAACAACGGTCGACCAGGCGAAAACTGGGTAGTTTTTCTGATCTGCTTCAGATGGGATCGCATTGAAAAAGACACCACATTCAGTTGTCTCTGAATGAGTTTAAAAGAATCTATCTGGGAACTAAAGAAGAAAAGCTTCCCTCCTTCCATCTCATACTTGTCTATAAATGTACTGTGTTTTGGTCTTTAAAAGCTAGCTGCTCAATATTCCAGTACTGTTTCTTAATCCTATAAGAGATAAAAAAAGAAGTATTTCTGTCTACTTGTAATTTTGAGGCAAATTTTTTATTTACTTATTTCATATGCCTCAAGAGACAGAGACAAAATAAAAAAATATATTATTTTTTATTGTTTTAATTTATTTTGCATGTTTTTAGTCAAACTTGTACTTTTTGAATCTCCTTTTATTTTTTTATGAACTGAAGCTACAACTTATACATATTTAAACATTGCTTGAAAATATATGTTTGAAACCTAAAGGTACAATTGAGTTTAAGCTGAGTAATCACAGCAACAATAAAATAACTTAATATCAACAGGGTTCAAAAATATGTGGAAAAATGTCATAAACTAAGGAGAACCATAGGAAGGAAGTTTGAGAAAATGAGAAATAAAAGAGGATCTGATTTTTTGTTGGGTGGTTTACAAATATTTTCATTGCTATAATTGTTCAGGTATTACAAACATTTTTTGAAGGTGATTTCTTGATTAACATTATTTTTCTTTTTTAAACAATCTGAAGGACCTTTCAGAAAGGTGAGCATTTCTAAACTTCTAATTCAGCCTTTACCTTTCCTTGAACAATGTTTAAAAATGTTGCAGTATAAACCCCCACAAATGTTATTGCATCTTATTTTACCTTTTTTTATCAACTATTCTAAAATGAATAAATAAAAACAAGATGTAAGAATGATTTTTCTCATAATCTGAATAGCATCCAGTCATTAAGATGTGGCATATTTTTTACCATACCATACCAATTAGTACAACGTTTTGACTTTGAAGTAATGCACCCTTATTCGGAGCACACACTTAGGAGTACTGTTTTTGTTGAATAAAGTGTAAAGAGTAATTGCAGCAGTAGCTCATCTAGTGGCTTCAGCTAGTAGAGAAACACAGCTAAACAGATAAGCTCTGATCTTGTTGGTTAATTTAAAAGATAAAAACAGCACAGTTACTCACCGCTTCTTTAGTTACCTCATTAAGTGGGACATACCGTAGATAAACACCAAAAAACGGAGGAAGGTGTATCACTTTCAGAAAAAACAACAACCAATTGTCACACCCTCTTGGATTAAGTCAGCTACTGACTTAATCCAAGAGGGTGTGACAACTAAACAAACACTAGCCTGAAGAATATTCTTAGATGAGAAAAAAATAGAAATGGAACACATAAGCAGAAGAAAGCCATTAATGGTCTGTATCTCCTCCAGCAGCCTAAGCCAGTAGCAGCGAGATCGGTTAGAATGTGCATGACAAAGACGCAAATTTACCACTGTACCATAATCAATTTCACTGTTTGTACTTATCTACTGGTGTCTGCTTGCCCTTCGCTCAAAGGTCACAGCCCAAAAACATAAAGTTTGGGGGAAAATAAGTAGAAACATGAGAAATACAAAGTGATGGTAATGCTTTCTAAGATAGCTCTGACATCAATTATTTTAGATTTATATTTCTTATATATAGATTTTTATTCCTTTTTCTAAAAGCATGCATTGAGATAAATTTGATTTGAGAAATTAAAAATTCACTCAGTTGTGTTTCTAATTAGTGGTTCTCTCTAAAGCTTTCAAGGCAATTGTATTTCCTCTCAATGACTCCTGATGCAAAGGCAGCCTTTCCATAAAGGTGTGACCTTTATTGTTAACATCCAAGTGCATTTGGTATTTTCTTTGCTTTTTTCTTGATGCACTGCAAAATTTCTGGCACATTATGATCAGTGAGGTGGTTTCTAATGGAAAGCCTGAGGCATGCACCTGTCTCCCTCTCCTGCCTTAGACATAATGCTTTGATTTTTCGGTGTATTCTGCAAAGCACTGCCCAAAAATAGAACTCATCAGCCACAAAGTGCACCCCCCACCCACTGGAACCCTTTATGGCCTTTGCACACATAGACAAGTTCACTCACAATAAAGGTACCATTGTTGAGTAACTTCACCACAACTTCTATTCAAAATATAACAGTTTATTAACAAAAATCATTTACCTTTCATGTCAAACATGTTTCAGATAAAAATCATCACAAAGACAAATTATTTAATTGGAGAACTGTCCTTGACTTCGGTGCCAGATGTGTACTTCTGCTGGTCTCCAGTCATGAAAGGGCTATTTTCTCAAGTTTTCATCACCTTAGCACAGCAGGCCACAGCAAAGGGGTAAGGGATTATTTTGTTCCACAGCAACACATCTGGGGAGTTCTTTGTTCTCAAGAGCTCCACACCTCCAGCCTCTTGCACCTGAAAGTCCTGAAACTCAGAGAGAAATGTTGAAAATGGTCTGTTTTGCACCAATTTGGTTCTGATGTCAGACATCAGGTCCACTTAGACATTGGTCAGTTTGACGTTTCTGGTCCCTAGTATGGGGAGTCCATGCTTTAAGCTTTCAGATGTAAACTTTCAGAGAGCCTCATAGACAAGAGACAGACTTGTTTATGGCTCAACAACCTTCACGGTTATTTACTTAATGGTGGGATCTGTCATCCAGTCATGTCTATCAGAGAGTTCTATGTCTATTTTGCTTTTACAGCCCATATATATTTACAGTATACATCTGTTTATCTGATCATGATATTTCAACTGAGTTGATATTTAAACAAACTATGGATATTCCCAACAAAATTTAATTTCACACACCTGCCTGTGGTGGCTTTACAATAAATATTTAAGACTAAGTACATGATATAACTTAAAAGGCTATGGCTGTTTGTTTTTGTCTTTCCACCTAAAGGGTTTCTAGGGGCTCAGTTGATGCCACAACACCCCACACATTCATTATATTACTACATGAGTGCAAATAAAAGGACTGGCAGGGCTGGCAGAGGACAAGTGAGGAGAAAGGGATGAGTCATTCTTCCAGTCCAATGCTGTAAGCCTTATTAGCAAAACATAAAATGAACAGAGCTGATATATTATGAAAAAATGGCCAAAAAACCACAGCTATCTTTAATTGTATTCACCCTTGAATAACAGATGAAATAAGGTCTTTGTCAGCAGTTCGGGTATCTCCTCATCCCTATTGCTTGCCTTGAGATAAAAGAATCATCAAAGTTGCATAATGATTGTTAATGGGATCTTTATTAACCAAATTATTGTCTCACAGATAATTGCTCTCTCAATGTCATGTAACTGTTTTACACTGCAATTGAATTAAAGTTGGACATTAGGGAAGTTGATTAGCTAATATCAGCATGCCTCTTCTCCAACACCTGTTTGCCTGGAGCAATCAAGCATAGTTTGCTTTATGCTTTATCTGTATTGTTACCTGTCTTTGGCTTATGTGAAAGGTAAAGGGGAAAGGAGAAGTCATACAAGCAGAAACGCCTACCTCAACAACAACCCAAGACAAATTTGGAATAGGAAATAAATCACATAATCAACTACAGATGCTTCAATGTCTGAAGGCTGAACATGTACTGGTTGAGGAACTGAACAGTTTTTTGTTTTTTTTTGTTATTTTTGTTTTGTTTTCAAACAAGCTATTGTCAACACTGAATCATACAAAACCGCCACACCAACAGTGAACACAAGGAAATTGGCTGAGCCAGATGTAATAGCTGGCAAAGTTCTTATTTAACCTGTCCGCGATCTGGGGCATTGTCCAATTTTACAACCAACATTTGTAATACCAAAAACACAGGCAAAAAGCAGTTTCAACAACTTTGAACTTAATTCAGTGGTGATGAAGTGCTTCAACAGGCTAGTCTCTTGTTATATTATGGATTGCCTTACCTTAGCACTTAATGTTTAGTTTGTCTACATAGAAAACAGCTCCACCAAAGACCCCATCCTCCTTGCAATTTCACTTGATGCCGAAACATTCTAAAACATCTGCCAGATTGCTGTTCATGTACTTTATTTCAGCTTTTTAACACCATTATCCCTGAGAATCCAACAAACAACCATAAACTCTGAACCTTTTCCTATCGACCTGTGCATCGATTACTAAATTCCTCAATGAAAAACCACGATCAGGGAGGATGGGTGTACATGGTTTCTATCCTCACTCATTGAAAACTGTGTGCTATGTTCCTCTCTTGTATACACATTCACGACTTGGTCTCATCTTACTCACGGATTTTACGTATTTGCAGATGACACCATTCTGATGGAACTCATAGGAGGCAACAATTCTGCCTGGAGAGAGGAGGTGAAATACCTGACTTCAAGGTGTCCAGTTCTGCTAGCAGTTTAAAAAAAACCCGCACAGACTTTATAAATCTATTTACATAGTGATAGAAAAGTCAAATAAACAATAAAATTGTTGTGGCCAAGTTTATCGTCCTATGCAAGTTTTGTTCTGTCAACAGCCTGAAAAGTTATTTTAAACCCTATAGTAACTATAGCAGTAACCATAAATAGATAATTAGCCAGGTTTTGCATCCTGTCTATTTGGCCTATTGACATGCTAAGCTTGCTGATTGGTGACTTAGATTAGAAGGTAGAGCCAATGACATCCCTCTGGTCAAGCGGACTTTTTTTATTTTAAGAAATTGAAATTTTTATATTTGTTTTCCTATGCAACCATGATAAATAAGTTGCAGTAACTTGTGGGGGGAAGGAAAATGCTACTTTCAATATCCATGAAAGCGAAAATAGTCCTGCAATTGTTGTGGTATAACACTAGGAAATTTAAACCCCAGGGATGCTTAAATAAAATATGTCTTTACTGTTGCTTTTATAAATGATAATGATAATTTTACCAATTGTACCATTCTATCTCTTGTAGCATGGTGCAGTTTTTTTTATTAAAAGGTAATGGCCTAAAAATGAAGGATTGAACTTCTCTAATAGCCAAAATATACAATCATTATTCTGACTTTTATTATGTTGTGTTTTTGCTGTTAAACTTTGCAAGAGATCTCTAATAGCCAGAATATACAATCATTATTCTGACTTTTATTATGTTGTGTTTTTGCTGTTAAACTTTGCAAGAGATTAATAACATACTGTACCCAAGAAAAGCACCAAAAAGCATGATATTTAATAAAGATATAATACAAATAATAAATTTGACTCTGTAGTTTTTATGCTTTTCCAATGATCCGTAGTTTTGTTAAACATCTATTGGTTACGGACCACTTAGAGGAATTGAGATGAGGTTTTGAACCACCCTGACATCTAGTTAAATACCCCTGATCTATCCTTTTATAAAGCATCATACTTATTTTTAAATGTGGTGAACGTGGTTTAAAATCTTAAACCAAACATGGTGAAAATGCATGCTCTACAATGGAATCAGAACTTCACATATGTCATGTTATGAGTTTTGCAAAATATAGTGTTTTTTATGTGAAGATTTACAATTCTACTAGCTTATCTAAATTTTGCATTTCATAACAGCAGATAAATTCATTCCACCAGTGGAAATCATTGGCATTACTGTTCCTTCTGATTCATATTTAAGAATTATGATGTGGTTACATAATAAATAATGCTATATCTGAAATAATATGTGTTTGATAATGAGTAGAACAAATGTGGAAAGACTGTGTGCAAATAAATTATTCTCTTCTTAAAGGTAACTGTACCTGGTGTCTGTCCTGTGTGTATCAGGGTTATAAGAATCCTTAGAGATCCATCTAAAATACTCTTATATTGTAGACATATAAATGAGCTTTGCTTCTAATTAATTATTAGCCCAGCAGATTTAACCCAACCCCATCCTTGTGCCTGAACTATGGCCCCACAATTAATTGACTCCGCTAAGTTGTCATGGAACTTTGTTTCCTAAGGACTCTTTGAGTGTGCTTAAGAGTTTCTAACACGTTTTTCTTCCACGAGTATAGAGGATTCACTTGTGACATGCAAAGTCCTAAAGGGGCTTTGATGTTAAATTTTTCCATCTTTCTTAAACCCACAAGACATATTCATCCATCTAAGACTGACTAAGAGTTCAGCAGCTAATCAAAAAATTATCTTCTTTTCATTTTTCCCTTTGCCTATGTCTCTTTTCCAATTTGTTTCAGGTTTAATTGTTCTTTTGAACTGCCAGTACATTTACGCCGGCCCCAGCCTGTGACTCTAATGTTTTTTTTTTTTATCAAGCTGTCAAGAGAATCTGAGTTATACTTTTAAATTGACAGAAAAATAGAATGCAAATTAGGTCCATTTTCATTAGCTGCTGAAAGGCATAACTTGTCTTAAATACAACAAAACTTGTTCTGACAGAAAACTGAACAGGGAGAATACTAAAATGTCTTTATGTTGCATCATTTTAAGAGCAAATGTAACAATCAATTACTTCTTTGCTGTTTACACACATTACTGTGGCTACTAATAATTAGGTATCATAACAATCTAAAGATTATGTTGTGCTACTGTGACAGTGTGGGGTCCTTTCACAATGCCTCTGATAGATCATGCGCCTTGGCTACTTGGCCAAGGGGATATCCCTTTGGCTGACTTGTCAGCATGCGTGAGTTTCACCCGTGAGTCTGGGGATCAAACCCCTCCCAGGCCCTCTGTAGTGTGCATCTTGCGACACTACTTTACCAGAAGATTATGAATATATTAAATAACCAGGACTGGAAGTTATAGCTAATTAATAGGTCATTCAGAATTAAGGGTAAAATCAATAAATGATCATAAGTTATATGATTTTAGCTTTATTATTTTATAACCTACTTAATACCAGGGATGTCGGCCTTTTAGTCAGGATGGGTTCCAGGATTGATTGTTAAAATCCAGGTGTAAGAACAATACACTGAGGACCCAGAATTCAAACCAGACAACCTGAGGAAATTTTAACAGTTTATTAGTGGAACTTTGGGGAACAGGAGCAGCAGTGGGAGTCAGCCATGACAACAGGATTTCCTCAGAGAATTTTGGAGGAATGTCCAGAGGAACTGATGGAGAGTTGACTTGCCGTCTGAAGAGGGAACCAAACTGGAACTCAGCAGGTGAGTTGAACAAACCAAACCCTTGAGAGGATCAGCTTTTCTCATAGCCGAGGTCGAAAGCCGAGCAGGGGTCTGAGCCGGGAAATTAGATGACTGAGAGAAACCAGGAACGTGATCCAGAATCAGAATTTTACTTCGGGCAAGGGTCGGAACCAGGGCGTCAGATGGATGGGAAAACTCCAAGGCAACAGCCAAAAAATAGATCCGACCGGGGCAGAGCAAAAGTCAAGGTCTAAGAAGAAAAACAGGTAGTTTACAGACAGGCAGGCACACAGAGAGAAAGTTGGATATGCCTCACCGAAGAGCTCGAACAGTAATCTGGCATCAGTCTCTGGTTTGAGGCAGGGTCATAAAGGCAGATGAGCAGATGGAGCTGATGAGGGTTGATGAGAGGGGAGCAGGTGGAGATGATCAAATAATCAGACCAGAGCTGAAGTACGGAATCATGACACCAGGTGCCTTTCACCAGTTTAGTAATTTAGACTATGGTTATCAGCAAAGTCATTAATCACCATTCAAAGAAAATGTCTCAGTTAATTCAACCACAACCAAAAAGGTTGAATCTGGCCTGAGTGATCAAGCATTCACTGTATAAAATAACCACAAGCAACCATGGATTAAAACAATGACCACAGATTAAAACAAGGTAAAGGGGTTAGAGTCCTTGGGGAAGGTTCAAGATTTAAAGCTTAAAGCATTCCAAATGTCCTCCAAAAATAGCAGATAAATGTGAATATACCTTGACACAGGTATATTACATGCAGTCAAAACAATGAGGTTTCATTTGATTTTACAGTGAAAAATGAATAATGACTCAAATGCTTTAACTGCAATTAGACTGAAAGGGAATGGGTTTGCTTAGTTGGTCCCAGCAGTTCTGGTTCGGTTGGTTCTAACTGTCTAGCTGAAACAAAGGAACTGCTACCTCACAACATGAGGTAGCTTGGGGGCTAGAGATTCTAGCCAGTCCACTGTAGCATTCAGTTGGTCACTTTTGTTTCGACACCATCAAAGTTGAAAACAGAAAGCTTATTTCAGGTAACACAAAAACAACTAAAGATATCTATTCTATCTTATTTTCCAACCTAAGCAGAGTAATTATGAAGCATCAGCAGGAAAGAGGAGAAGGATGAATTTTACTGATGGCTAGGTGTAGGAAGGAAGGGCCCTTCAGTTCGGCTCAGAGACCCAATCCTCTGTCCTCCGATGCATTAATAAACTAACAGTGCAGGGCTTAATTTTGTAACTTATGGGACATCTCCCTGTTGCTACAGTGTTTAGCCATTAGCTGTTGCTCCTAGACTGCGTAAGGTAGGAGACAAAGGCAGGCAGGCATGCAATGTCATCAGGCAGGATGGCAGCTTCAGGCAGTCCTCTTCACAGTTCAGCTTAGCAGTTTCTCACAGCTCCTCTGGAAAACAGCAATTGGGCGCCCCTTTTTTGGGGGCACAACACTGTGTTCCACTCAATGTGAATCGCAGGAAAACACTACATTCATCTTTTTGAATTGTAGGCAGGTTCAGTCTGACTCTGTCCAGTGAGCTTACTCTTCTACGGAGGTAATGACATAGCTTCAGCTGAGAATCAGTTTGCCTTCCCTTACGCAGCTGCCAGCCACTAGCAAAATAGGAAGTTAAAACCAGAAACAGTTCCCAAATGACATTGGTTGTGATTGTCAGAAGGGAGTCGCTATTGTTGCATTTCTGACAACAATTAAAAGCCTGAGCCTCTCTGAAAATGCAGTCATAATTGTCATATTGGAGTGTATAGATCCCTAAAAATATACATGTACACTTAGTTCCGTAGATTTAAATATACAAGTAAACAAAATGTACAAATAAGCCTAGATTGATACCAAACAATACATAATCAGGTTTGAATTGTGTCTGTCTGTCTGTCTATCTTCAAACCCTAAACAGAAGGCCCCTGATGGGATTTACTGTGTTAACCTTATTTCTGAAAGGCAACAAGTGACACACATAACTTCATATAACTCTACACATTATCCACAGGAGGCTTGTCAGGACTGGAGGCAGTGTCCTGGGCCCTCTTATTTTACTGCCATACCCTGTGAGCTGAATGGAGGTTTGAATTGTGAAAGATGCATTGATGTGCCTGAAAATTCTATTGCCTTAAGGCAACATACTTTTCTCATAACTCACAATGTGTTAAAACTGTATGAATGAATGGATATAGCACTATATTCTAATAGGTGAAGTTAACGGATTTTGTTTAAATAGCCTAAAATAAGCAGTTTTGTTCAGTAACAGTAAATCAAAGAGGCATAAAAGGGCAGCAAAGGTAATGGTAACCTCCAAGGATTACTGCATCACACCTGAAGGCAACAAGGATCTGACCATGAGAAACAACACAAGTGGGACTAAATGTAAAGGGGAATACTAGGTAGAGTTTTTATAGTTTTCCACATGGCTTGACTATTTACAGTTAAATGTTGCATGAACTGTGTTGAAAATTACAAACCCCAAGAACAAACAAAAATAGAAACAAAAAACAAATACTATTTTGGAAGCAAATTATTTAAAGCCTAAACAATTTCAAATTTAACAGCAACAGCAAACTAGCTTCACAGGTATTTCTGTTCAGGAAAGAAGCAGTTAAGCAAAATAACTTTAGAACCAAGTCTGTTTTCACATCAAAAGAATGGAAGACCACATACAGTTAGTAATTAATGCCCATGACTGTGACTGACCTCCATTCCACATCTGTCTTCTTTGTCCTACACAATGTTTTTTTAGCCATCTTTAAAACCATCATAAGTGTATGCTGCTAACGCTATGGATTACAGATGACAGATTTTCTGCTCAGCAGTGATTCACAGTGTGTATGCATACCAGGGTATTCAGCAAAGTAGCCAGACCCAGTAAAAGGCAAAAAATCTTTGTAAATTTCTGTTCTCTTTCCAAACAAACATCCATGCAGATAATGTTAGTTAAATAATGACTCCTTAATTATGCTATGCATATAAATGTATGTCATGTAAAGTGGGTTAAGTAGAGTACTAATGTTGTTACGTGTTACCGCCCATTGCGAATTAGTTCACTGTGAGAATAAAAAGATAGTCCCACTTAATTTTTGTGTAAAACCTGTAGTTTATATTGCCTTCCACATATAGAATCAAAATCTTTATTCCCAAAATAGAAGGACGAGAGTCCGGGAGAGCTAAGGCCAAAACATGTGAACAATACTTCAGGGTTTTTTTACAAGCAAGATATACTATAAGACACAGTGTTATACCCCCAAAGATAGAGAAGAAAACTAAATAGGAGAGGAATTACTAATCAATTCAATTTGGTTATAAGAAGCAGATACTTAAAACAGACTTAATAGGAGCAGTCCTACATTGATAATGTGCAGGGCGAAACTAGAGTGTTACACATTACCAAATCATGAATGCAACCAGTTGTTTGCATAGCTTTTACATATATCCAGCTGCAAGTAAAATAATTGGATCCATTTTGATTTAATTCTTTTCTATGCTATTAAAAAATAGCTTTTAAAGTAAAATATATTTTGTTGCTTTTTATCTGCCTAGTAGATCTTTTTTTTTTTCTTACATCATGTGAATGCAAAATATATTTCTTAAATCCTCTTTTGAAACTCCAAAGGCCACATTCAGTTGTTGGCTCCTCATAACCACAATATACGTTTTGTAACTTTAGTAATGAAAGGATTGGTTAAATAAATCTGGCTTTAACCTAAACTCATCTAACCTTCATTTTGCTGTATGAAGATTTTTAGTATTAGTTCTCTTTTTTTTTCCTGTTGTCTCACTCTTTTCCATCCTGCTATGAGTCACCACAGCAACCAGTTAAAAGGTGATTGGCTGACTGGTGTCCTTCCATCATGGTTGGACCAAAAGGCCAGGTCTAAGCAACAGACCCTCAGAAGCCCTGAAAGAGACAATGTTTCTGGAGCTTATTTCAGCCTTTGAAATAGGATAGTTTTCATCATGCTGCTATGGACATTTTCTTATGTTTGATGAAATGTAGAGCTATGCAGCTTGCTGAGGTACTGCTCAGTAGTAAATAAAAACTGTAAACATTCAAACTGTTTTTTGCCAAGCTGCCATTTTGTTGGAAAATGAAAAATCTAGAATCTACTCTTGAATACAATATATACAGCTCCCTTTACTTACCATTTACTATCCACCTTTACTGAAAGACCTGGTTAGGAGAGCATTCACGAGCAAAGCCGCCAAGGGTTCTGTGGTAAATTTTGAGAAGCAGTGGAAATAAACAGCTCAGGTAGGGAAATCTGTCAATTTCATCAATCATACATCCAAAAATGTAGCCACAAGCTGGGCAAGTGACACACCATACAGAATAGAGTTCCAAAACTAGTTAAAACTAAATCACCACATGAACCATCCTCCAAGGAAAAGAAATTGTGACTTTTATCAGGAATAGCAATGCAAGCAAGAGGTGCAAACCTATCAGAGTTAGACGAAGAATGTAACTAAACAAAAACTAACCCAGTAAGACAATTTATAAACGTTAGCTAAACTTTCACAGACCAACAGGCTGCTGCTGAAAAACTGTCTTAGTGTCATGATCCATCTGTCTTTGTGTTATTTTTGAGGTTTCTGTTCTCTGTGCTCCCTGTGTCCCCTTGTTGCTCCCAGGTGTGTCTTGTTCCCCTG
>JAUZNJ010030167.1:0-10294 GCA_034780135.1 Jordanella pulchra
TTACAGCATGAAATGTCTGAATGAGTGCTCATCCAAGACTGGTGATTCCATACTTTTTGCCAGGGGTTGTAAACAAATTGGAGTCACTCATGTTAAACGTTTCACTTTCTTGAATTTAGCCTATTTTTGTTATTTCTGGCCCCTCATAAACACATCTAATTGCTATTTGTCTCGTTTTTTGGGGGGGGGGGTTTCCATAGTGCTGTGATCTGGGCTACCATGCGAGCTTGGCGCGCGCCTTCAGGACGTACTTGTCTGCAGAGTACAACCTGGAGACATCGCGCCACGAGGGACTGGATATAATTGAGAATGCGGTGGACAACCTGGACTCTCGCAGTGACAAACACAAGATCATGGATATGCATAACCAGGTGTTCTGTCCTCCAGTGCGCTTTGAATACCTGCCACATATGGGAGATGAGGTGAGAGGATCTGAAGGTTTTCTTTCACTCTCCGCTATAGCAGGGTATAAGTTATATCAATCCATATGATTGTATGCAATTAATGAATATTATATTTAATTTCTATCTAGAAATGAATTATGATTTGCTTGAAGGATGAATTCTTTCACATGTGACATGTTTGTAGAAGGAATTCCATATTTGCTTATTGTTCAAGTTACCCTCATAAAGATTTACTGTGATCCGAGTCCAGTGTCTTCAACTCCAAAAATTCTACTCTTGCAACTCTCCCTCCCTGTTTAAGTTTGCATATCCTCCACCCACAGGTTTGCAGTTTGCTCAGTAGAATATAATATGAATAATGATGAAGGCACACATATAAAACAAGATTTGCACACACTGTCTGCTGAATTGCAAACAAATATCACCTTGAACCTTTTTTTTAAAGATTCGCTCCACACATACAAATACGTTTGCACCTGTGAACAATGATCTAAAATTTCTCTAGAGAATGTATGTCCAATGGGTCAAATTTTGGTTTGTTCTGTTTATTAAACTGATAGATTTGGCTTTCTTAGAATAGTTGTAAACACTTAACGCTAGTTTGCGTAACTTAAACCATTTTTCCTTCTCAGGTTTGCCAGGTCAGCGCCCAGCAGCCGGTGCAAACTGAGCTCCTGATGCGTTACCACCAACTGCAATCTCGGTTAGCTACACTAAAGATCGAAAATGAAGAAGTAAGAATTTATGAGCTTCGTCTGCCTGGTCCCCATTTTTCCTAAAGCTATTATACCACTGAAGGGCAAAACACCAAGCAAAATATCCACATCCCCATCTGTTTTCATTGCAATTACTCCCCAATCCCCTCAGCTCTTCAAGAGCCAAACCCTGTATGTCCCTGAGACTGGCTGTTCTGTCATCAAGCCAAGGCTTTTCTCTTATAAATAGCAGACAGATGTAAACAGTAGTGGTAATGACTCTGTAGCCATGTCTTCCTGTGCTGTATTAACAGAGACGATTGAACAGCTGTGCCATTACCCATTACCGACATAATGGCATTTATTAATCAGAGAGCCTCATAGTCGTGTCAAAAACATTGTGGTTTATATTAGACGTGCAGCCAGCTCTCAAATCATCCCCTGATTATATTCTGATCTTCCTATTTCAAATCACTCCAGGCTGATCCATTATTTTAATGCAATCAGCAGAAGCTGAAACACGTAGTGATAAAACAACCATTTCGTTCTCTTCATCCCTGCCTGTATCCAGGTGAGGAAGACCTTGGATGCTACAATGCAAACCCTGCAGGACATGCTGACTGTGGAGGACTTTGACGTGTCGGATGCCTTTCAGCACAGCCGCTCCACTGAATCCATCAAGTCTGTGGCCTCTGAGTCATACATGAGCAAGCTCAACATAGCCAAGAGGAGGGCAAACCAGCAAGAGACGGAAACTTTCTACTTTTCGGTTAGTCTGTACGGACCGGTCTGCAGACCAAGATTCCTAATGAGTGCTTTGCTTTTTAGCTTTGCTCTAAATTCAGTTTCTTCCTGTTATCGATTCCGAGTGTTTGGGTTCTTTTTGACTCATTGCTCTGTTTCACCTTCTAGAAATTCAAAGAGTACTTGAATGGTAGTAATCTAATCATCAAACTGCAGGCGAAGCATGACCTACTGAAGCAGACACTGGGAGAAGGTAAATTATTATTATTTTTTTGATGGCTAAAAAGCCTTCGGTTGCATTTATTTTAGTTTATTTAGTAATAATCGTTTTGCTCTGCTAAAGTTAAGATCCAGATTTTTTTGTGAATATTGTGGTGAGATCATTTTAGTGAATTTCAATGCTTTTTAGTTTTCAACTAATGTGTTTGTGTCACTTTTTTGTGTGAAAAGCCTGCAGATAGAAGAAGTAATCACATGTACTTTGAGATGCTCATTCCTTTTTGTGCTTATCTCTGCTGGGTAGAGTGTTATCCATTTAACACTTATGCTTAGTAGTGACCGGGACGGTTTCCATTTACATCCTGTAAGGGAAAGGGATTACCTTTGCTCCACCTCCTTCCCCAAGGGGCCTCCCTGTCACCTCAATCATGATGAACAGCTTTAAGCCCAATCAATCAGCTGGATTAAACCAGGGTCCATTCCTGCAGCTGCTCCTCCATCAGGAGTTTGTTTAATATAGAAGCGTCCAGCTGAGACCTTGAATTGCTCACAAGAGCTCCACATATTTTAGAAGATTTCCAACTCGGGGCACATTCATAACAACCTTAAATTCCACTTTTGATTGTTATCAAGCAGGTTAAATAATCTTAAGTCTTTTTGCACCCAGAAACACTTTAATCTGTGGTCACAGCGGAGAAGCTGAGAGAACACAGGAGCATATGGTGCCCAAAAGGTACCACCCATGTTTGATTATTTAGTCAATAAATTACGGTTGAGTCGTGCTCATTAGCTGGCTGCCTCACACACCAAACAGGGTGTTTGTGTGTGTGGGTGGTGTCAGGATGACACAGGGAACGGGATGAAGCCGGTTAGTGCCACATGGCGTTTTAATTTTGCTGTGTGTGTTAATAAAAACATAACATCAAGGTCTGCCATCGGGTGGACCTGTTCTTGTGTGCATACAGTATCAATCCAAGTTTCACAGGTGGAAAAAAACTTGTATTCGTTCACTTTTTTGTTTTTGAAAAAAGCGAGGCTGGTGGTGAGGTGGAATATTGTTTTAGTGCTTGAAAAGATAATATATTTGGATTTATTGAAAGGTAGAAAAGGTTTTCTCTTATTGGTCACCCCAAAAGCAGACTGAAAGATGCTAAAAGAAATCGACAAAAATTCCAAGTGTCCTTTTGGGACTTTCAGGAGGATCCTGTCACTGTTGATTTGACAATGCAGTGGTTTAAGTTCAGTGTTTGGTAAACTACAAGGTAACCTTTGCTGTATTACAAGAACATGAAAGCCTTAATAATATTAGCTGCAGAAACATAAAAATGACTAGGACTTCTTGAATTATATTATATAATATATATTTATCAGGGCACCATGAGAGGAAGAAAAACGCATCCCAAATGTAAGGTATGGAGGTAGTGTGTCATGGTTGCAGGATATTTTGCTCCAGAATTTAGTACGAGTTTTTTTTCTGTTAATCAAAGTGAGATCAAGGAGAAAAGAAAGACATCTGTAAACAACTTAAAGCTAAAGAGGATCTTCATTCTCTGCCATTCTTTGGAGGATTGAATGCTGTGTTTAGGGATCATCGTCATGTTGGAAGTCCCAGTTCTGCTTCACTTTTTCTGGAAGGAAAAGTCACGATTCAAGTCAAATATTGGATAACTTTAAAAAGTGCAAAAAAAGCAAGAAAACCCTCAAATATCTTATAGTTGAAAACGAGGGATTCGATAAATTACTGAAACTGATGTCAGAAACTATTAGAAGGTCACACAAAGAGTCTCAAAGAAATTTCTTTATTTAACTACTAATTAGGGGTCAGATGTCTTAACGTTTTCTTTTCACACTAAATACATTTGTGTTGATATATTTTATTTGATGGATAAAACAGGGTTAAGTCTTGGTGTTTACCTGTGATTACATCACTTTCCTTTCCAGAGATGAATTACTAGACATCGTTACAAAGACATCTCTGTTAAAAGAGCTTGATGTTTTAATGCGATGTATCACGCTTTTCAAAACTGCACAAAGACAATCTGAGTACGGGTTGATGAAAAGGCTCAACAAAAGGTTCAGTCAACCAGTACAGACATCATTCACTGTCACGACATATGCAGCCCCTCCCTTACGACCCGCACACTGCAGCAATGGCACCCCCCTGATTCCTTTGCCCACCTTTAGGGGCCCCTGTGTCCCCTGCATTCTAACCGCACTTACTGATTTTTGTCCCTTGAATGATGCTATCACATCTCTTTTCATCTTGTCCTCAGCAGCAATCTTATCTGTTGTTTAATGAGGCAGGATACTGACAGAGCCTTGCATAATGTGTAACATAAAGATGCAAGAATTTGACAAATCCTTCCTGTGCTTTTTCCTCAGGGGAAAGAGCTGAGTGTGGAACAACAAGGTAAGATGTTGCTTGTGATTCCAGCTTTACTTTCTGGATAGAAACTATGGAAATACATCCTCATGCATTCATCTATTTTTTCCATGTCCCTTTCCTGATTTTTCTTCACAATTTGTAGATGTTGCATTTTATATTAAAATATTGAAATGTCACTAAATCATGACACTTTGAAGGACCAAGAATTGTAGAAACTTGACTCTAAGACATTTGTTTAATAGATTTAAGAAAGGTTTATTCTGTTTAAGCCCTGTTATAAAAGGCTTTCGATTCCTATAAACTAGCCATGTATCTATCAGACCAACAGTATTTCTCTTCATCTGTCATTCATCTATTTTTCCTTCTCTCTTTTTTTCTATGGTGTTTTAGATGCCATATATTTTAAGTATGACTAATGTAAAGGTACCTTAAAATTTACTCCCATAATAAGGCTGAAAAGGACAGAGAATTCTAGATATTTGACAAAAATTTACAGAATTGTAACAAGGATATGTGTAGGACCCCTGTTATTCTAAGGGGATGATATAAAAACTGATGTTTTTTGGTTTTAAATTGTTAGGAAGATGATTGAGCAACGTGAAGAACCAATGATTAAGAATCGAAATCCTATAATATCTTTATTTTATATACTTTTGTATTTGATATTTTTCTTTAAAGCTTAAATCCAGCTTGTTTAAATTGACCTTTTTTGTTCCTCCAGCATAGTTTATATGTATAGCTAAGTATTAGCAAATATGTCTTTATGTTTGGGTTTATTTTTTCTATACCTTTTTCACATTGTGGCATTTTTTCCCCTTGTCAAACATTCTCAGGCCGCCCAGTCTTCCCCCTAAACCACAGAAAACGCGGAAACCTAGGCCACGCTCCCAGTATAACCATAAGCTGTTTAATGGCAATATGGAGACCTTCATCGAGGTACCCCCCCCCCCCAGTGGTGCTGGTGTCTGGCATTTCTCGAGGATATGGAGGGACTCATCCTTCACTGTTGTTCTCTTTCTGCTCCTCCCTTGTCCAGCTGCCTTTTTGTGTTAATAAAACGCCTTCTTTTAACCTCTAATTCTCCTTCCTTCCATAGTCCTGCTGGCATAGACAGACAGAGTAACTGTCAACCGTCCCTTTATTTCCCTGCAGAATAATTTAACATATCCGGTTTCCTGTCTGAACCCAGTGACTCTTTGATGACTGAGATACAGTAGAGCAAATGCTCTCTATTCTGTCTCTGTCTGCACCCAGTACTGTCGGCACTCTGTAGCTTCCTATCATGAGTCCCTATGTTTAACTGCCCTTAACCCACAGAGGGGTCAGTAATGATGTGATCTTCTTTTTCTAACCTTCTGGTTTCTCTGTCCCTTCTTCCTTTGCTTCCCTCTGCTTTGCTGCTTTCTGTCCCAGAGGAAGAAGGAACGCCCGTACCCGTATCCAGGTACCACTGTTGTTGGAGAATGTTGTGACTGACAGACTAATGTTGTTCCAATTTACATACTGACGTTCCTCTGCTGCACTGCAGTTGAAAAAATGTCATGCAGCTTCAGCTTTCTGTCACTTTCTTCAGTCATCTCTATCTGCACATGTTTTAGTAGTGATGCTTATGCGATACAGTTCAAATTGTATTACAAGCTAGATGGTTCAGTTACAGTGCTTGCCAAAATGTTTATAACCCCCGTTTACCAGTAAAAATTTGTTACATTTAATGTTACAGCCACAAACTTTTTTTAAAATTTTGATTTTCTGTGGTTAAAGGACACAAAGATTGAAACATGAAGTTTTTTTTTCTCTTTCCAAATAAAATACAATAATAATAATAATACATAATAATAAAATAAATAAAAAGGTTGCATTTGAATTAATGTCATTTAACTGATACCCCTAAGTAAATTCCAGTGCAACCAATTATCTTCAGAAGTCACCTAATTAGTAAAGTCGTCAGAGTTCATTTTTTTGCGCTTTTTTTTTTCCAATAGAACGTCATCGAACAAATTGTTTTTCAACAAACAGGAAACTTAGTAGATGCATTAGGCTGTTCAGAGTAGGATAGGGTTAGGCTATAACAGAATATCTGAAGCTCTAAGACGTTGCCATTCACCTAAACTGACAAGTCAATCAAGGAGAGCTTTAACCGGAGAATTAAATGGGATCACACTTTCAGCAGCAATCTCCACACATTATGCCTTTATGAACTAGCGAAAAGGAGAAAGTTATTAGAAAGCCTATTTCTTATGATACGATTAGACCAATAACTACGCAGAATACCCATGCATTAACCGATTTTCAGCTTTTCACACGCAAAAACAAATTAAAATCATTTATCCGTCTCCATCTGCTTCTTGGTTGTGCTCTACTTTGTGTTGGTCTAGGGGTATGAACCCCTTTGTCTGGCACTGTACTGGCAACATGAACCATTTTTAGGGTTTGCTTTGCTTATTTGTGATGATATAAGTGATTTTTTTAATCAATGTTTCAGGATTCAGGTCAACCGATTCCCCTCGTTGTTGAAAGCTGTATCAGATACATCAATCTGTACGGTGAGTGTCACCTTGAGATTTTCTCACTGTGTCTTTAAAAGTCAGTTAAAGAAATCCAAGATGTTAAAGAGTTGCTTATAAAGTGAACCTACTCAACTTGCAAATCACCTGGATCAGTTGGTTGCCTGACTATAACTTGATAATATAACTAAAAAGTTGACCTTACTTTAGTTTGGTTCAGTCTGCCCCCTAACCTCTTCAGACCCCATCTACTTTCACATCTGTCTTTGGCTCGTTGTTGTGGCCTACAGGACTTTCCTCTAAATCTGGACCTAATGAAACTGCATAAAACTGATTAGGAGCCTCTAACCAAAACCACATGCTCCTGGCTCTCTGAGGGGGCCCTCGTCTGGAAAAATACGCATCTCCCTCCTTATGACTAGATTATATTTCCTGCCCTATGTTATACATTTCCAAAGTTCTGTCGTGAAGCTGATGATGTGGTTTAAAGATAGTGACTGCTAGAGTAGTCCCAAATCTGTAAAATCTGCTTTGGATTTCTCCTAGGGTTGCAGCAGCAGGGGATATTCCGTGTGCCAGGATCACAGGTGGAAGTCAACGACATCAAAAACTCATTTGAGAGAGGTGAGTCCATGTCTCTGTTCTTAATTGTTATGTCCCGAGCATTTAGGGAGGATAAACCAATCTAGCCCAAACTTTGGCTCAGCAGATGTTCTCATTTAGGTGAGGATCCCCTGATTGATGACCAGAATGATCACGATATAAACTCAGTGGCAGGAGTCCTGAAGCTGTATTTCAGAGGGCTGGAAAATCCACTCTTCCCAAAGGAGCGTTTCCTGGATTTCATCTCCACCATCAGTGAGTCCACAGAAAAAGGCGATTTTTTTAGAAGATCAAAAAGGAAAATAGACACCTGAGGTTTATTTTTTAGAAACACGGCCTTTCTATGCAGCACATGGACCCAAGGATGCATATGAGAGAACCAGACGGATGAGAATAGTTTAACAAATAGCTTACCACACAGTATACTAGTGTTTGTATTGCATTAATGTTTTCCAGCTTTATAGAAAATAAAAATATTAATATTTCTACCCTTTTTTTTATATCCCAGTTTTAAGAAGCTAGAATAATCTAATTGTTTTTCCATCCATCCGTACATACATGCACTTAAAACCTAAATATTTTTGATATTTACATATTAAATATCCAAAGTTTCACGATATACCTTAATGGTAACTGGGAATTGAAAAAGAAACTTCAGTTCAATCTCAAACAGCTGTAAGAATCCAGAGTTCGAGGAAAATCTTTGTTCTTAGGACACGTCAAAATGAAATTACTTTGTCTTAAACTGATGTTTACTATCTTTTCTTTTCTGTCGTCTGTTTGTCAGAGCTGGAGTCTGAAGCAGAGAGAGCGCATCACATCCAGCAGATTGTTGTGACTCTTCCTCGGACTGTCATTATCGTCATGAGATACCTCTTTGCGTTTCTTAACCAGTAAGTTTTATCCTTTCAAAGCTGAAACTACTTTGTTTTCTTTGTATCAGACAGCATTTAAAGAGGAGTTTGTGCTTCACATAACCCCTACAGAGGAAATGACATTGAATCTTGCACCTTAATTTGCATGCAAATGTAATTCTCTTCCATGTTAAGCAAACACCACAAAGATTGCATATAGAGGGATGAGGCTTAAATTACAATAAGCAATGCTATATCATTCTGAGGAAGTTATATGCAAGTTTGAAAACTCATATCCCTTTGCAGCAGGATAATATTCCACTAATAATGGATATTATTAATGCTGCCTTTACTTGCTGCCTGCAAAAACAGAGTCTGACTAGATATTCTTCCAACTGAAGCTATTCCAGCTACACTGTTTCTGCACAGCCTTAGTCTGTAAATAATATCCAAAGACCGATGATGATTTTCCATTACAGTCCTGAACGATTTAGTTATTACTCTGTAGTGTGTGCTGGATAAGCGGATTTCGATATGTTGGATTATTTTTATTCATTTTAAGCAAACATTTAGAGTTGTTAAATGAAGCATGTGAAACTCAGTAACTTTAAAAGAAGTCAAGTTTCCTCTTTTACTTCACAACTCTGTTGCAATCTGCTCTGATCTTTCTGCTCCCACCACATTAACCTCACGAGACCTTTGTATCATATTCAGCAGATTTTCCTGCAGCTTTTTAGTCTTTCAAATCTTGTTGGCTATAGGATTACAAATAAGCTGCTGCTCTCCACAACAACAAAATGTCCCAACTCAGATGTGTGCAGGCAGAATCACCCACCCACCTCTGCTTTTCTGCTCCTCAGTCTTTCCCAGTACAGCGATGAAAACATGATGGATCCATACAATTTAGCCATCTGCTTCGGTCCAACTCTGATGCCCATCCCAGACGGCCAGGATCCTGTAACGTGTCAGGCTCATGTCAACGAGGCCATTAAGACCATCATCGTAAACCACGAGGTCATCTTCCCAAATCAACGTGAGCTGGATGGACCAGTCTATGAGAAGTGCATGACTGGTGGGGAAGAGTACTGGTGAGTAGTGGCATTGAAAAATGACAGAAACTATCAAAATTGATGTAAAGATTGATTGCTTAAGTCCATATATAGGAAGTTTTTTAATGAAAGAATTAATATTCCAATGTCCCATATAAACATTTCCTTGTGTAGTGACAGTCCCCACAGTGAACCCGGAACCATTGATGAAGCTGATAATGGAACCGAGCCACACACTAGTGATGAAGGTAAATACTCTGTTAAGATCTTATTCTGTTTACTTGTAATATGTTTTATCATCAATGTATTTTATGAGCTGTTATAATGTTTGAAACACGTAATAAAGCCTCCACAGTCAGTAGAGGCAAAAAAAAAAAAAAAAAGAAATACAAAGCCTTCTTCCCATCTCAGTCCCTGGATCTAAATCCTACAAAAAACTTCTGGAGTAATAAGAAGAGAAGAAGGCATTAAAGGGAAATGGGCAGCTGTGGACTCCAACCTTGTTAAATACCATAGAAGAAGACTGTTGTGTTGGAAATAGTGTTTGTTCTGATGGTCGACACTAAGGGTGTGGTTGGTGTTGCTGTTAAAGGTCTCATATTATACTACATTTGAAAATAAAAGATATTAACAATGAGCCATATTATACTACATTTAAAAATAAAAGATATTAACAATGAGCCATATTATACTACATTTGAAAATAAAAGATATTAACAATGAGTCCTAAAAAGTATTTTTTAACTGGAAAAATCCTCTCAGACAGCCTGTACCAGAAACCTCCTCATTCAGCCCTCTTCTAAATAAATGAACTGCTCTCCTTAACGCCGCGGCCC
>JAUZNJ010030168.1:0-14939 GCA_034780135.1 Jordanella pulchra
TCTATCTATCTATCTATCTATCTATCTATCTATCTATCTATCTATCTATCTATCTATCTATCTATCTATCTACTTTTTGTATAAAAGACACATTTAGAGTACAACATAAAGCAATTCACTAAGCAAAACGTTTACCACATGGTGTCAGACATCTAAAACAATGAAATGATGCACTACAGAAGTGTGGGCATGGAGGACAGAATGGAATATGATGGGAAATATGACATATTTAAAGAAATAACAGATTCTTCTTATTACTTTGACATTATATTGTTAATATCTAACATTTTGTGTGTTACCATATAATGAATAAACAGCTATGTAGTTTAGTTTATCAGCCAGCAGAAAACAAGAGTTCAACAGTAGAAAGATGAAGGTCCAGCATTGAGAAGGCTTTCTGATGTATTATGAATATATCCGCTTTGGCAGCTTTATCAGTATGGCTGCTTGCATAGCATTTGATTCACCAAACCATCAGGCTAGTTCAAACTGGTTGATGGTGTTCATTCATCTGGTAGAATCTTTACATTCACAACCACGCTCAATCTAAAGGGCATATCTGTGGTGCTGTGGCTCGCTTCTTACTGCCTCATGCATCCAGCAAGTCAAAACAGCATAATTCTACGTGTCAGTCTAAACGGAAACCCTCAAGGACAGAAGAAGTATATGAAACAGACCAGTTTACTTAACGCAAGAACCGTGATGAGCACAACACCAGCAGCCCTGTGAATTCACCCCTGGCACACTGCCATCTATTCTCCCTGCCTCTGTGTGTCTCCGCAACAAAGTCTACTGACTGGGCCAGAAATACAGGCAATGATTTAAAAGGCTTTAAATGACAAATGAAAAAGCAAATCTATATCATTTTTCCCCTCAACATGTAGGCCCAAACCATATGGCCTGTGTGGCTAACATTCTAACATGCAGGTATTGATCATCATATATGTAAAAAGACAGCGATTGCATCTGCGAAGGACTCCATTAACGCGGACCCTAAAGGGAGCAATCAATAAGCACCCGAACAGTTAATGGCAAATTAGCGGATGTTGCAGCACAGGGATTAGGGTCTTTTAATTGGCATCCAAAAAGACGCACGAAGAACAAAGAATCTGAGAGCTCTTTCTAAGCATATTGTCACAAACGTGATCCAAAAAGAGCAGCATTGCTTCAGTCTAATTAGAGGAATAAATTAATGCAAATCTGCTGAAAAGCAAAACACGTTTACGCGATTTCGGGTCGCATCAAATTGCAAATATCCCATTTACATCACATACACACACATCTGTGGGAGGGATGAGGCAGGAGATCAGTGCAGGTCAATTGTAAATGAGAAGAGGGTTGTGATGACAAGGTCACCAGCGTCGTGCAAAAAGGAAGAAGAAGAAAAAAAAATACGGTCGTCATAAACAAACAATATGGAAGAAAAGAGAAATTTCGAGCACCTTTGTTTTAGGGACGCGGTTGTTCCCTTCGATCCGCGCTGAGGTAAACCCTACTCCCATGTAGCTCCGAGAGCTTTTGTGTTGCTGATGCTGCGGGTGCACGACAGGCAAGACGCACGCACAGAGACACCGTCCCGCACAGCTGCCCGCGTGCCAAGCGGAGACTAAGATGGTAAAAGGGGAGGGTGTGGCTGCGAGAGCAGAGCGAGCAACGGAGGAGCGCAGCGCGTCACGAGCGCGGTACAGTGAAAGCGCGTGCTCCTCAGGAGTCAGTACAGAACCGGAGAGGTGAATGGAGACTCAGCCACAATCTAACCGAGAGCTTGAGAGGAAAATGTTAACCGTGCAGCTACACTCTTTATATGAGGGGTTTTGTCATCGAATTGCTAAACATGAAATATTACTTTTCGTTTTTAAAGTCATGATATCCAAATAACTATATGGTGTCAAAAAAGAGTCATTACTTTCACATGCGATAACTTGTAGATGCAGGTATCTTACACCTTAAACTTTTCGGGGGTTTTATGTGATGTTGAAATTAAATGTATACTTGGCAGAGTTTTAACTAAAACGTGCGCCATTGATTTTGTACTTAGAGACCTGATGTAAACCCGGCAGATTGAAATTTGGTGGTGAATTTCTATGAACATTGATTTTCAAAGCAGATTGGTCAATGGATGGTAGACTTTGACTGGGGTCATTCTGACATATTAATATGCTTTAGTGAATTAGGCTGTAGGATTTGGTCAAACGGTTGGAGGAGGGCTCAGTCTTGAGTGGTTTTTCTTTTTTTTTTTTTTTTTGTCTTCATTTCCCCTAGACAATGAAGTGCTAATGCAGAGGTTGAATTGCAGAAAAAATACGTACAAATACAAAATATGAAGAAAAATAATTCTAAAAAAACTAATGAAAACTAATAAAAAAGAAATAAAAACTGGCACTAGACTCTGGCTATGGAGCACTAGCAATCTGGGACTCAGAAGGCTGCAAAACCAGGCTTTTATACTTCAGGCTTCAAACTGGAAGAAATGTTAAGGAGCCACTGAAATAACAAAATCACACTGTAATTAAAATATTTGATCACCTGTGTATGCACCAGACTTTAATATTGTGTCACAAACAAATACCCATAAGAATTACATCACAAATGGAACATCCCACACTTAGCTTGTCCATATCAGGCTTTATAGGACTTCAACTCTGGCTTACCACTTTGACCTGGAAAGACAAGTGAGGTAAGATGGCAAAAAAAAGCAAAACAAACAAACAACATACCAGATAAATCTTTATTTCAACATCGGGTAATTAAAAACCACTGAAATACTAAAACCCAGCATTTTTGGAGGTCATTACTTTTATTACATCATACATTTCTAACAGAGGACGCAGTTCACTCTATGAAAAGAAAGATATTATATTCCAAAACACGAAACTTTAGATATGGGCCGGTTTACAGGTACTAAAAGCTACTTTTATTTATTTTTTTTTATGGTATATGGCTTTTATAATTATGGCCGGTCCCATGAGAGGCCAGAGAAAGTGTCCTATTGTTCTTTGGAAAGTTGAAGCAGTGATGCAGCATGGTGTGTCCCCAGCTGTTGCTCTACACAAACCCCCACAAGATATTTAAGTATTTGTACTTATGTCTGGATGTGAAAAATAACTAAAGTCACACTGTCTAAACTAGATTTGCACCACCCATCCATCTGAATGGGGAAATGCGGTTTTAAAACTGTATTTATTGGGCTTTTAGCATACCGTTAAGCAAGTGTTTATATTTATATTTTTACTGAAATATGAAAAATCTAATAAATGGTACATGTGTTATTATCTTTGCTGTTAAATTCAAAATGCTATCTTAGTCTGACTAAACCATGTTATTTTAAATCAAGGTTATTGTACTGTAAAATGCTGTCACTGAGCTGCTGCAACATATGTAAGTGAATGTATTTTGTTTACAGTGAGCTAGGAGTTAAATCTGGATTTTTATCTGTTTTTAAAAAACAAGTTTGGTTCATCATGAATGAAGGACAGACAGCTTTCCTCTAGAATTTAAATATAGATAACAGGAGATCAATTGTGCGCAGTGGCTCAGAATCAAACTTAAATCAAATCACATTATTCCTTACTTAAGATGCTGAAATTATGACTAATCTAAAAGGATGCATTTAAACCAAAGAGTGTTTTAAGTTTGAGTTTTTTTGTGAACCTATATGTTTGACAAAGTGAACTACATCATAGAATGACATTACATAAAGAAACTACATTTCCCAGCTTTTTGGAGGAGGAGTTTGGTGGATCACAGTGGTGGTGTGAAAACAGTGGTTTTCTGTTTAAACCTTTCTCAAAAATATTCCTTACAAAAAGTACCTTTTTTTATATACACATCTAAGATTTCAACTTGAAGGATTTTAGATTTTTTTATATATTGGATTTATTTATATAGTGGATTTTATTTTGAAAGTATACATTTGTGAACTATTTAAGAAAAACACCGAGATAAGAAAAAAAAGAAAGAAAAAAAGAATTGAATGTAAAATATTACATACTGTAGAGCATACATATATTTTATGAGTGTTTTCCCCTGTCAACACTTTTATGGGAGTTTATTGTGATAATCTGGACAGGATATTCAATGCACGATTACAAACTGACTTTGAGTGTGAGTACGTGGAATGGACCAAGCGGAAACTTCCACTGAGCTGCCGACTTTTGAGAAGAAGAAGCTGGCAGTCACTAGACCGACCGCCGGGTCACTTTTATGATGCTTCCACGCAGACAGGACCACGGAAAGAGAAGGAGCGACGGAGTGCACGGCGGCTCCGTTCCCTCCTTCAGGAGCGCGGTGAGCCTGGGCTCTGTCCGCCGCAGCTCCGCCGTGCTGCCCTCGGTGCTAACCTTCCTGGTGATCGTTGCCTCCGGAGGCCTGCTGCTCATGATAGAAAAAGGAATGCTGAACAGCATGGAGACGCCTTCTCCTCGGGGTAACCAAAGGCGGCTGGAGCTCACCAGAGAGACCCGAAAACACATCTCAGACAGCGTGGACGTGGAGTCCCAGGTGAGTCTGCTTTTATGACAGCTCTTCTAAACAGACTTCAGCTTTTCTTTTCTTTTTTTTTTGTTGTAAAAATATGAAAAAAAGTTAACTGAAGTGATTATTTATTCAATTTTGCAAACGCGTATAACAGAAAAGGTTAAAATGAGGCTCATAGAGAGGAAATCCACAAATATAAGATTTGACGTTTGTTTTCTCTTTATCACCCTGTTCAGATTTCTTAACATCAAAACTCAGGTTAAGAATGATTTAAATTCCCAGCAACGCCTTACATATCCTCCACACACCCCTACAGATTAAACATGTCCACGGACTTGAATGTATTTTATATGTCAGAGAGCAACAAAAAGTCTGTAATCCATCATTGGTACTGATTGTCAGTCCACCATAAAAGGATGAAACCCAGCAGACAGTTTAGGGATGGTGATGTTTGAAGGTTAAAGTAGGCTTTGGTTATAAAAACAAAATTATTTCAAGCTTTTAAAACTCACAGTGATGCTTCAAATCGAACCATCTGAGAATGGAAAGAGTAGCCCACATGGGCATGGCCAGGATGGCTTTAACCAGAGGAGCAGATGAAAGACTTAAAAAAAAAAAAAAAAAGAGTCAAAACAACAAACTATTTAGATGTGATCCTTACAAGTCTGGTCTTCATGGAAAGCTGGATTGTAAAATAAAGTTTCAAAGACTGTCAGAACTTTATTTGCTGTGATAAATTAGATCAAGTCTATGGAATGAGGGATTAGCCTGTTTGCAAAAAAAGTGTATGAAAATGATTGTATTCCAATGCTTTGTATGTTTATACAACATAGTAAATTAAAAGTATATGCCACCATAGCACTGTTTAAATAATAATAATCATAAAAAAACATTCAGCTTAGTTTTACAAAACTAAAGCTTTACTAAAACTAAAAGCAGCATCACAGGATGCTAATGGTCCTGTGCCCAAAGGTTAAAGTGCTGCAAACATTTGATAAACTTTTCAGTTTAACTTTAAAGTTTTTCCCTGTGGTGAAACAGTGGTGACAACATCATGGTGTGGAGATGTGTGTCTCTGCAGGAATACTTGATCAGAGCTGAAGAGAAGGTTGAGAGAGTTAAATACTCCAACCCTAGATCAAACCCCTTAGACTAAGGCTGCAGAAGACTATGGAGGTTTATCTTTAGCTTGCATCCAGAGCTATGATGCAATCCAAAGTGACTTAGCTTGGGCTATTATGCGCAGAATGGAGTAAAGTTTGTCTTTAAATACTACATAAGACATAGGTTTTGACACACGGGGCTTGAATACAAATACATAGAACACAGTTTTTCTCGTAAAAATCTCACGATTAAGCAGTTTTAAATGTTTCACTTCAGTTTTATAAATTGGGAAAAATGTTCCACGGGTAAAATTACTTTTACAAGGCACTGCTGGTAGAACATATTCATTTAACTTGGATTTATGTTCACATTCAGATCCTCCAGGAGATCCGCAATCGCACCATCAGGACCATGTGCAACCAGAAGAACATGCCCCACAGCATCTGGACGCTGAGCCCCCTGCAAAGGAAGACAGTGCTGCAGCACATCCTAGTGAACGACGAGTACCGTTTCCTCTACTGCTATGTCCCCAAAGTGGCGTGCTCCAACTGGAAGAGAGTCCTGAAGGTCCTGAGCGGAGCCCTAGAGAGTGTGGACGTCAGCATCAAGATGGATCACCGCAGCGACTTGGTTTTTCTGTCCTCCATGAAGCCAGAAGAAATCCGCTACCGACTCAAGAACTACTTCAAGTTCATGTTTGTGCGAGAACCCATGGAGCGACTGCTTTCTGCCTACAGGAACAAGTTTGGAGAGATCGAATCCTACCAGAAAAAATACGGGGTTGAGATCGTAAAGCGGTACAGGAGGGGACGCGCAAAGGATGCATCCGTGACGGGAGATGATGTGACCTTTGGGGAGTTTGTCCGTTACTTGTTGGACGAGGATGTGGAGCGCATGAATGAGCACTGGATGCCCGTCTACAACTTATGCCAACCTTGTGTCATTTCTTATAATTTCATTGGCTCTTATGAGCACCTTGAAAGGGACTCCGATTACGTGCTCCAGCGCATCGGTGCGCCTCCTTTCATTCGCTTCCCAGAGAGGCAAACTTGGTACAAGCCTGTCACTACAGAAACATTACACTATTACTTGTGCACTCTGCCACAGAAGTTACTCAGGGACCTTCTACCCAAATACATTTTAGACTTTTCTCTATTTGCTTACCCCCTCCCGAACACAACCACTGAATACTGCCGGCATTAAAAGATGCCACTTTTCCATTTTTTTTAATAGATATTCATCTTGGACTATTTTTATACCTTAGGGGAAAAAAAAAACAAAACAGTATTTTGAGAGATCATAAAATTTCCTACTTGATGTCACATCAATGAGTTAAGAACCACTAAAGTTTCAAAATGATTTAATGAGAGACATTGCTGCATAAACTGTTCCAGTGAATAGACTGATTCATTTACAGCGATTGGATGATTGTACCGTGGGTACGCGTCTAATAGGTTCTGGGGACATTGTGTGGTTTAGCAGGCTAAACACAGTTTCAGCAAAAGGTTTACATACGAACATTCATTACTTTAACTACCAGTAATTATTTTAATGTTCTTTTAATAATTTGTTTCTACTGTTATTTTTTTTTTTTCTAGGGTGGAACGATGATACACATTCAATGAATTTTAAAAAACCAAAATGACTGAACAAGTTTGTTTTTATTTCCTCCAACATACCCAGGTGTGATGTTTGTTCACACTGACTCACATGTGTTTATACAATTGTATTCCTTCACTAACTGGATTAATGTTACTTTCTCTAGAACATAGAACACTTCTTAAGTCATTTATGAGGTAAAGTTAGCTTTTATATGGATAGCAACATTGTTGTTCAGTTTATAGCTTTGAGCAGCTTCTATTTCCTTTGATATAATAGTGAAAGTTTGGATCAGATTGTTGGAAGCTGGATAATTGGATTTCAGCTTGGAAATGCTCCCTAACACACCAAAACTTGTTTTAGAATGGATAAGCAGCTTTAGATTAAACTTTATAAATGGTCCAACCTCAGCCCTATTTAATGGAATATGCTTAAAAGCTGGACGAATAAAAGAAACCAAACCTTTTTTAAAAAAAAGCTCAAGTATTTTAGATAAAAGTATAGAAATAATGCAAGAACCAACCTGATAGCTACAATAACCTTGTGTTCAAGAAGAAGGGCACTAAGGGATGCTTAACACATTTACATTTTTCACATATCTCTCTGTTTTAAAATGAATTTGTGTTGTATTATCAGTTCTTTACAAAAAAAAAAAGAACAATACAAACAAATTACTTAAAGCATCCAGATTACAGGACTTTTAAACCAACGGGTCAAACTCAGATGTTTATTTTTCCCTGACTTTTTCATGTAATGTTCAACTATTTTTCAATAAATAAAACTGAGAAACTTTTATCATGTACAGTCATTTCTTTTTTCTTTTTGTTTTAATCCCTTTATTTTACAAACAATGTATATATAAAATACATATATGAAGCATAATCCACAAACATTTTATTAGTTAAGTGTTATAGAATGAATTTCAGACATGTTTGATCAGATACCAACAGTGAGGTATAACGCCACATCTTTTGAGAGGTCAGTCCTTGAAGCTAACGTTTCTGAAAGGGAGAAGAAAAACGTAGTTCAGCATTTGGTTTTACAAAGACTAAAAGGTTTTCATTTACAATTTGAAGCAACGGATCTTATATTGATCAGTGACCCAACCTTACTTGTCTATAGATTTGTCTGAGGAGTGTTCATGAGTTCGGAGGATGGAGCGTTCTGCAGAGGTGTGATGAGAGCCACCGGATAAGCTGAGAGGAGACGAGCTTTGCAGAGATGAAAATGACAATCCCTGTCTGCGCATCTCCTGAACAGCTCTTTCTCTGAGGAGAGGCCAACAATCCCATCTATGTTAGGACTTCACATTTAACATTTAATCGCCTTTTAGTAATTGAATGTCAGTACTTGTGATTACATGTTACAAAAAGCTCAGCGTGAATTTTAGATCTACAGCCCTGAACATCTCCAGTATAACCTTTACCAAGTACTTAGTAAATTTGGTGATTGTTACAAAGTATCTACAGTTTTCTCTTATGTCTGAATGATCAAATTAATGTTTAAGGTGAGCAAAACAAAAATTATTAGATTATTATAATTATATATTATTTTCAATGTACAGGACTGGATAAATTTAAAAATGACTGAATCTTTACAAAAAAAGGATAAATCATTTAAATAATACATTTTAACAACTTTTTTTCCAACATATATGTTTTTTTTTTGTTGTTCCAGGATTCCAACACATTTCGAATAGTAAAATGTCAACATTTCCAGAATAAAATTTTTAGATTTATACCATTTTAAGTTCATTTTTAATACGAATAAAAAAACTTCAGTAGTAGTTTAGAGCAGATATTTATTCAGTGTTTGTCAGTGTCAGCAGGTTTTATGGATGAAAACGTTCTTCTCTCAGCTCACCGTTCAAATCGCTCGGTGGTCAGCTGTCGTTTCAGCACATCCATTTCTGTCTGCAGTTGAGACACTTTTCCACGGAGCTGGGACACCTCTCTGGCATGCTCTGCACTTTATGCACATAAGAATAAAGTATTCAGCAACCCCTTTAAAAAGAGCTCAGATCAGGGCAGTGAACTGGATTTGTCCTTTACTTTTTGCTGTCGGCTACAGCGAGCCGGTCACGCAGGACTTTCAGTTCAGACTCTCTCTCACTGGCGGTCAGATGCGTCTGAAACTCCTTCTGTCGGTTGGTGGACAGCAATGTCTCAAGGTTGCGCACCGTCAGCCTCTCACTGGCTAGTTGCTTCTTCAGGACCTCAACCTCTGACCGAACGTCTTCCAGTTCCCCACTGACCTTAAAACGCGGGGGGGGAACACACACACCCAACCATTATAAAACTGAACAACAGGTGCAGAAGCAGCTCAGAGGCTCTTCTGGTGGAATGAGAAATGATCCTACCATGAGTGGTGGTACAATTAGGAAAAAAAACAAAAACAAACAAAGCCCTTTTAAACAACAGGAAGTGTTTCTTACTCTCTCCAAGTCCATGCTCTTGGAGGTCAGCTGTCGTGCAGCAAGGTCTTTTCCTGAGTCTAGTTTGACACAGAGCTCCCTGACAGAGGCTAGATCTGAAAGGAGAGCAGCCTTCTCCTCCTGTGCTTTGTTCAGCTCCTCTTCTAGGCGGGACATCCCACGAACCAGTGACGACACCTGGGCTTCATAGGCCTGCATCGCCTGCATGTGCTGAGAGAAAAAGGAGGAGAGGAATGATAATTTCCTCTTATTACACAAGGATTGAAAAGGAAATCATTGCATATATGCTGGCAGCAAATGTGGATTTTGTCTCTTTACCTGTTGGATCTCTCTCTCTTTTTGCCTGACGGTATCCTGGAGCTGCCTGCGCTCCGTGTCCGAGGAGAGCAGCTCCAGGCGGATGGAGTTATTCAGACCTTCAGCCTGATGCAGCTTCTGCTCCTGTTCCTGCATGCCAGAGTGGGCCATCCTGAAGCGCTCCAGTAAATCCCTATTCTCCTGCTCCTAGGGGACCATTAGTCACCAGCCAGATGAAATACTCTCCAGGGAACAACCCTTAAGCTGCAGAAATGAGACGATTCTCTTACCTTTGTGGCCATCAGTTTCTCTATTCTGGACACTTCAGAAATATAGGAGTGGACCCTCAACTTTAAGTCATCCTTCTCAAGCAACGCCTCCTCCATTTCTACATGTACCGCCTGGACAGAGAGACATTTCTCTAGTTTGCATTTTCTACTTAATTTTCTCACACAAAAGACAAAAATAGGATTTAATATTAACACCTACTTGGTTCTCCCTGGTCATGGTGGCCAGGTCATCCTGCAGCCTCCTGTTTTCTCTTAGCGTGACTTCTTTGTCTCTCCTGAGGGCAGCCAGCTCCTCCTGGGATGCATCCAGCTGCCTCCTCAGGCTGCTGATCTCCCGTTCTCGGCTCTTCAATGCTCCTTGCAATTGACTGAATGGGAGAAAGAAATCCCAAGCCGCTTTATGAGCATCTTATTGCAGTGCATTTTACAGCTGGAATGTGTATCAACTAAAAGCAGTAGTTACCCAAGTGAGTTGTCCATATTTTTGACAGTGAGTCTCACATCTTCAAGCGTTTTTTCCTGTGAAGACGTCAATGAATTGCTCTTCTTTAGAATAAGACCACTTCAATCAATTTATGAATCATTTACGACAGATGGTTACATAACTGCTGCTGTTCGGCACTTAGGTCACATTCACACTTTTTTTTTTTTTATCCATATGAGACTCATATCAGACCTTTTCATAGCGGTCAGAACAGAGCAATTCCTATCTTCTCATCTAATAAAATTTATCTGAACGCTCATGGCAAATTTGAACCAACTTTCACGTCATCATCCAGGCTCTGACTACTGTTACGCTGCTGTGAGTCATCTGTCACTTTGGGTAAAACATTTAAACTGGAGTCTGATGGTGGCTGCATTTAATTAGTAGTATCTGAACAACCATTCAGGTAGAAAAAAAGAAAAAAAAGTCACATTTCATCAAAAAATAAATTGTAATTTAGCATCAAAACCTGCAGCCATTGACTTTTTAGATAAAAACTGCCTCTCGCTTACACTATAAACAATCTTGATTTTTTTTATGCTGCAAATTCTCACACTCATAAACCCTCTTGGCTTTCCCTGGTGTTAGCCCCACTTATCTGCTCTGAAAGCATTTCAGCTGTTTGGGATTCCAGCAGTCTAGCTTTTCAAAGTAAGAGGCAGCTTTTCACTTCTGCAGAAATTTCAACTCTTTTGTAAAACCAATTAATCTCCAAATCATTTATATCCTGTTTAGATAAGCTGCCTTCATTTATCTCATGACATAACTTTGTTTCAACTTGAATCGACCTCATTGCATGTTGTTCTAATATTTGCAGCAGATTTAGATGATATGTCACTGAACAGCGATTGTTGGTACCTATTCTGCATTTAGGACTGACACCAATGTTTCTGCTACGTTCCACGTAAAGATCAGGGTGGAAAGCTAACAAGCCTGCTGGGCTGCATTAAACAGTAATAACTGTGTTGTCTTCAGGTAAACGTTTTGGTCCGCTGGATGCACTTTCTGCTATTTGGCTTCTACGTTCCACTAGTAAGTCCTGAGTGGCAGTTGATCACATGCATGTTGGAGCGCGCTGCGGCCGACCGGCTATGTGAATGACAGACTGGAGAACACAGAGAGAAGTGTGACGTCTTACCATAGTCCATCTGAAAAAATAACTTCAGTTCTTTTTCTCTAAAATAATGACATTTTGCCTAATGCTCCTTTAACTGTTTCTTTCTTAAACGGAGCCACCATTTAGGCTCGTTTACTGTAACCTTTTCGAACATTAAGATCCATAAATACTTTCTGCCTCCTTGAACCACGTTATAGAGACGATGACAGAAGGTAAGCGAATAACTACTGACGCCACGTGTTCATCCAGGAGG
Source organism: Jordanella pulchra (assembly GCA_034780135.1). Classification (NCBI taxonomy): domain Eukaryota; kingdom Metazoa; phylum Chordata; class Actinopteri; order Cyprinodontiformes; family Cyprinodontidae; genus Jordanella; species Jordanella pulchra. The sequence continues at coordinate 12,055 of JAUZNJ010030168.1, forward strand.
AGCAAATCCTGCAAAGTCAATGACTGGATGCAATCAGCTGGTTTTCCTTAGAAAACCTGTAACCGATCTGCCAGTATATTGTGGTTGAGTTATCTCAGTAAAGTCCCTTGAAATGACATGTTGGCGCTATATATAAATTAAATTAAACGACCCAAATATCTATTTTTAAGAGATATCAAGAGAAATATTAGTCATTGTATCTGTATAGATATTTCAGCCTCTATATGCTGTATAATGGGGGTTAATACTGTGAACAAAACCTTGAAATAAATCTTATACTTGGGTGTCTAGTGGTTGAATTTTATAATGCATCAAAATTGCATGTTGTATTTATTTCAAACCCCCAAAAACCAACAAAAAAAACATTAATTCAATATTTATGTCCACGATCATTATACAAACAAGTATCAGGAAATAGTTTGAAAAAAAGAAAAAAAATTGTCAAAACCTTGATTATTAAAATAAATATTCTAACTTAAAAATGTTCTATAACTACCTTCTGGGACAGGTTGTCCTGGAGAGCAACCAGTTTTTCTGCCTTTTGATCCACCTCATCCTGCAGGGCATCTTTCTCTCTATCCAGGAGAGAGATTGACTTCTGGAGAGTAGCCACTTCCTCTTTGTGTTTTAAGCTCTGCTGACTAAACTCCCCTAACGGGAAAGAAATAAAAAAAAATAAATAAATAAATTTAAGCTGCCGCATCACAAACGCACACACAAAAAACACATCAAGAAGTTTTGCAACGTCCGCTGGAGCATCACAATCACCTAATCTCTCTTCCAGCTTTTCAATCTGCTCATGGGCCACATGCAGCTCATTCATCTTCACTGACAGTCTACGCTGCATATCACACAGTGACTGCTCCATCTGCTCCTGTAGCAGCCTACAAACAGAAAAAAAAAAAAAAAACACGTTGCAACTGGAAATCCTTCTTACTCCAAAAGAGTCACAAAGATTTTGCAAATAACTTGACCGTATAGTAAATCAGTTAAACATAAACCAGTCAGTAAGCCAGAAATATGGATTCAGATGAGAAATAATTTCTTTTCCTGCTCATTCGATGCATCATATTAAGGACTTGCACCATTTGTAGACTTTAAATTCATCTAACAGTAGCATATATTTTGATGCATCTCTTGCAGTTGAACATACATTCAAAAAACATTGTACATAATTATGCAACTAATGAGACCATTTTGTTTTCTGTAGAAATCAAAACCTAAATCAATGAACATTCAGCAGATTTTCTTTATTTTTATAAAGAATGTGTTCCTTTAGAAAAAAAAAGAAGAAGAATCTGAACATCGGACTAAAAAGAAAACCACAAAGAAAAAGCATGATTAATACACCCTGAAACAATTGTTTCACAAATCCTCGAAAAACAAACAGCAACAACAAATCTCCTGCTCTCAAGTGGATTTATAGTAGAACTGCTTTCCTACAGCAGAACAGAGAAGATATCAACAGTAAATCACCAAGCCACACCTCAGAGTGCTTGCTTCAGCCTTCTGCTGGGCAGCGACTTCTGCGTTTTGGACCGAAGCAGTGGATCGAACCTTCAGCTCCTTCTCCACAGCCTCCTTACTCTCCTTCAACAGACACACTTGAGACTGGAGATCTGATCTCTCCCGCTCCAGCTATACCACAAAGCACTCAAGTTAGGATACAATTATTTAATATTGTGGGGAAAATATTTGAACAAAGATCAAACTCACGCTCTTGACAGTGTTCTCCAAGTCGAGAATCCTCCTCTCCTCTCCCTGTCTGTCAGTGAGAGTCGAAGTCTGGGCAACCTGTAGATTCATATCAGTGACAACAGGAGTCCTTTATCAGTGAGAAACAAGTAGATCATACGGAACTGGGATTTTATTAGATCATTTCTTTATTAGTTATTAAGTAGATTGATTATACAAAGTGTTTCAACAAAGTCCTTACCTTTAACCTCTCTACCAGTGTGTCCCTTTCCAAGGTCACCTGCTCAAGCTTTACATCTGCTCGTCTCACCTCCTCCTGTAGTCTCAACATGTCAGCAGACACGTCTGCTCTGCGGGCCAACTTTAAGTCATCTTCAGCCTTCAGGTGCAGGAATAAACAACAACTTAGGATTATAGAACCTTTATTTTTCTGCTCTCCATTTTAAACTATGCATTACATTGAAAGCATACTTGGTTAAGGAGGGTTTTGAAATGGTCTCTCTCATTAGTGAGACGTTTCACGTCGTTTTGAATATCCTCCATGTGCTTCTCAAAGTCCATCAAAGCTGCCTGGAGCTCATCGCGTTCTTTGATGACACGATTCAGTTCTACCTCTGAAACACTTCCCTGGAAAATGTCAGTGCAATGGGAGACAATTGGTGACAGTTTAGAAAGCAAATAAAAAAGGAGGTGCTTTTTTTTTTTTTTTTTTTAAAGAACTGTACTAGAAATATAACACACATTTGGATAAAGCATATGTTTCAGTGAAGAATGAATCTAAACGTTTAATCCAAATTTGGAAGAGGCGTAGGAGTCTACAGGATTGGGTTTGTTTATATTAGGTGACAATATGACTGTTGTTTTGTGAGCTTTTTTTGGTTTAACACAGAAGCAAAAGTGTGACGCAATTAAAAACAACTGTCAAGACAACACACCAAGTGTTGATTATGAGCCCAAAGGAAAAAAAAACAAAAAAAAAGAAACACAAAGCCCTTACTTGTTTGTTTGAGCTGCTAAAAGCATTTTGTAAGGTTCGATGTGTCTGTTCCCGTTAAATCTGTGTGTGGTTGGATTCATTAACTCTGTGCTTTTGTGAACTAACATTTTATTTCAGCATGTTAATCAACTCAATTATATATAAACCAGATATACCAATAAACATTACCTACAGTTCATATATACCAATAAAC
>JAUZNJ010030169.1:0-14937 GCA_034780135.1 Jordanella pulchra
TCAGGTGTGCAAGAACAGAGACAAACCTAAAACATGCACGGCAGGGGTCCCTGAGGACCAGGGTTGGGAACCACTGCCTTAGACCATCACTGACTGTGGGTACTTCACACTGGACTTATAGCATTTTGGTATTTCCTTCTCCCCAGTCTTCCTCCAGACTCTGGCACCTTGATTTCCAGATGACATGAAAATTTTCTTTCATCCAAATAAAGTACTTTGGACCACTGAGCACCAGTCCAGGTTCTGCCTTTCTGTAGCCCAGGTCAGGCATCTCTGCCGCTCTTTCTGGTTCAAAAGTGGCTTGACCTGGGGCCCATTTCCTGCACACGCCTGTGCACGGTGGCTCTAGATTATTCTACACCAGACCCAGTCCACTGCTTCTGAAGGTCCCCCAAGGCCTGGAATTGGCCCTTCTCCACAATCTTCCACAGGGTCCGGTGACCTCTTCTCGTTGTGCAGCGCTTTCTGCCACACTTGTTTCTTCCCACTGAGGGGCCCTGATGCAGAGCTCTGGGAACAGCCTATTCGTTCAGAAATATCTTTCTGTGTCATACCCTCTTGTTTGAGGGAGTCAATGATGGCCTTCAGGACAGCAGTCAGGGCAGCAGTCTTACCCATGATTGGGATTTTGAGTGATGAACCAGGCTGGGAGTTTTAAAGGCTTCGGGAATCTTTTGTAGGTGTTAGATAGGAATTTGGGGGTTTTATGAGCTGTGTGCTAAAATCATCTGTATTAAGACAATAAAAGACGAGTAATATTTCAGTTAGTGTGCAATGAATCTAAAATATATGAATGTTCAATTTTTATCATTACATTATGGAAAATAATGAACTTTATCACAATATGCTAATATTTTTGAGATGGACCTGTACATTTAACTGCAGATGAAGGTAATTTTTCTAATAAATTTCCCTTGCTGTAATGAAATGTGTGGTCGTTATCTTCTGAGGCTGTGAACTCTCTCCTCCAGCACGGGCGCTCTGAATCGCCTCTCGGACTTCCAGGTTGTACTCAGGACCTCGATACTTTCCTCCTGGCCATACCTGCAGCTTTTCTCAGTAAGCCATTACACTCTTTTAACTTCAAGATTTTTTGTGTTGCATACCGAGCTTTGATTCTGTTCTCTATTTCAGATTTCTAAGAACCTTTAAGTCTGAACCTGATCCCCTGTTATGAGATAAGAACGCTATCAAAATAGCTTGTACATAAAAGGACAGTTGTGTGCATATTAAGCAGAAGTTGTACATGGCAAAAATGTGTAAACTCATAGTAATTTAAAGTCATTCAAAATGTATTAATCAAGTTTAAATAGTTGTGACTTCAATAACTGATAAATACAAATTCAAGTTTGAAATATGCGCTTTATTCTTCAGGAATATAAACGGAAGTAGCTGTTTGAGAATACGTATTTATTTTTTTCTTTGAGAATACAAATTCACAACAGTTGCCTGACATCAAGGGTTCCAAGTCTGGTTAATGGAGCACAGAGTCTTAAGAGTGCCAAGGTGACGGACCAGGAAGCTACGGAGCAAAGACGGGTAAAATGTTTCATAAAGAATACTTCTATTGCGGGTCCGTTTTTCATTTTAAAACCATTTTTTACTAAACTGTAAATTGAATTGAACTGAATTTTATTGAATTTTACTAAACTGATAATCATTCTTTTTTTTTTCCACACTCCATATTATATAAGCGGCTGGCTTTTTTTTATAAAAAAAAAAAAAAAAGAATATAACCAGTTTTGAAATGTAACTAATTTTCAAAGTAGTAAAATTTAGAGGAACAGGCGCATTACTAACGAGAGCAAGAGTTGATTTTTAGCTAACCAGGCTTTAAAAACGGAAGCAAGCTGGTTTTACATCGGTTCATAGTCTGTACTGTAAAGCTGATTGGAAAGTGTATGTTTTACTGTAGCTTCTAGTGTTTTTTTGCACATTAAACCTTTTCTCCAAGAGCTTAATACATGTGATGAACTGTCAGCTGCAGCAGATAATTCAGGACACATAGTTGGCAATGGCGGCAAACGTTTGGTTTGAGAAAAATAGACCATTTTCTGTTTATGGAGCACATAAGTGTGCAAAATGAAACATTTCCTGATTACCTTGAACACCATCTATTAAGAAAACAAGACTGCTTATCTTTTCGTTGGAGTTTGGGGAAAAAAAATTCAGTGATCAGTTTTAAAGCCTGGTTAGCTAAAATCAACTTTTGCTTTCCTTAAGTAAAATATGTCTGTTGGTCATATTCCTGGTGAAACTAGTTCTATTCTGTTTTTAAAGGAAATCAGCCAGCCAAGGTTCAATAAGAAAAAATGTGTGCAGCAGACCAGACCAAGATGCCAGCGTGTTGCCTTGGCAACGGTGGTAAACATTTGTTTTAATAAAAAAAAAAAAAACGCTGGTCTATTTTTGGAGTATGAAAAAATACAATGATTATCAGTTTATCAACGACTGGTTTTAAAACGAAAATCATATAACCCAAAAGCACACAGACCTTAAATACAAATATTTATGACGCATTTTACCCATCTTTGCTCCGTAGCTTCCTGGTCCGTCACCTTGGCTCTTTTAGCACTCTGTGCTCCATTAACCAGCCTTGGAACCCTTGACACCAGGCCACTGTTGTGAATTACTCAAAGAAAAAAAATCCGTATTCTCAAAGAGCTGCTACTGTTTGTATTTGTGAAGAATAAAGCACATAATTGAAATTTGAATTTATTAGTTATTTAAGTCACAACTCTTTAAACTGTATTAATGTTTTGCACGAGTTTTCAATTACTATGAGTTTACAAATATTTGTTAAGTACAACTTCTGACAAATATGCATACAACTTTCCTTTTACATACAAGTTTATTTTGATAATGATCTTACCTCATAGCCAGCTTTCTTTCTTGAAGATGTCTGCTGGAGGCCATGGTTTCCCAAGGGCAGGTGGCACATCGGTTCATCCCCTGAGATGATGCAAAATTACATTTAACTGCAGATAAAGGTAACTTTTCTAATAAATTTCCCTTGCTGAAATAAAGTGTGGTAGTTATCTTCTGAGCCTGGGAACACGCGCTCCTCCATCACGTTGACTCTGAATCGCCTCTCGGACTTCCAAGTTGTTCTCAGGACCTCAATACTTTCCTTATGGCCATACCTACAGCTTTTCTCAGTAATTACACTCTTTAATCTGCAAGATTGTTTGTGTTGCATACCCAGCTTTGATTCTGTTCTCCATTTCTATTTCAGATTTTGAAGAACCTGCAAATCTGAACCTGATCCCCTGCTGTGAGGTAAGATCATTATCAAAATAAACTTGTACATGAAAGGACAGTTGTGTGCATATTAGCAGAAGTTGAGCATAACAAAAATGTGTAAACTCAAAGTAATTGAAAACTCATTCAAAACACATTTATCCAGTTTAAATAGTTGTGACTTTAATAACTAATAAATACAAATTTCACGTTTTAAATAAGTGCTTTATTCTTCACAAATACAATCTCTGTCTATTAGCTGCAATAGCACCCTCCTGCAGAAACATTGTGCTATTTTTACAATACATGCTGCAAATGTTCTCCAGAAGTTATTTCTTTTAAATCTGTTCCCTCAAATACTTATTTTAAAGCTTAAGGTTTCTTTTTAATTAAATGTTTAAAAACTGTTTCTTTGATTACTTGATCATCTTTATTTTTGCCCATGGAGTTGGGTCAAACACACACAAAAAAATCATTTACACCTGAAGTTTTGCAGGAACTCTAAGCCTATAAGACTTGATACCTAAATAACTAATTTATCACCTTAAGTTTATTCTTTCCCCTGAAGGGTTAACTGTAATCCTAACATTGATGGATGAGAAACCTAAACCTGAGGTCAGCGGATTTAATGTGACTTCATTAAATTCCTGTTGGGACTGATTTCAGAACGGTGTGTACTTTCGACATTGATTGTAAAACTGGCGACGCCTTGCCACAGCGGTGTGGTACTCCTACTTAGCTGTGTTAATTAGCTTTACATTTTTTTTGTGTGTGTGTTTTATTTAAATTGTGTCAGATTTAAAAGCATCAACAGAGAGACCTAGTCTTTTTGCCACAGAAAATATGTGGTAGCTCTGGTCAGATAAAACAGCAGCTGTATTTTAGAGGATAACTCGAACATATTATGCATAGAAGAAGAAATTCAACAGTACACAACATCTAAGAGACATTATCCAGATGGTAAAACATGGTGGTGAGAGAACCTTACAGGGGGTATCTTTGTCTTCTTTCTGCATAAACAGACAAGCAAACTGTTCAGTGTTCACACAACGATAAGGGCTTTAAAATAAGTTGCAATTGTGGAAAAAGAAGCCTTAGAACCTGTTAGATAAATACCACAGAAAACCAGCACAAATATACAAAAATATAATCAACTGTAAAACTTTTCCTACCATAATGCCAATAAAAATTAGCTTATATAACTGAGGAAGATCTATTATTTGATATGCCATGTTTTTCTAACAGTAAACAAAGGAATCTTTTGGGGGATTCCTTTGTCAATACAATATTAATAAATACGTTTTTTGGTTAGATGAAAAGATCATTAAATCTTAATCTGTCACGGAGTATTTTGGGAAGTGGAATTCTCAAAATGGTGAAAGGTTGATTGTTTCTACAAGAACAGAATTATGGGTTTTAAATGCTGATTTTCCCAACATTTTATGTTTTATGTGTGAAGCTAATCTGCAAAACATTCCGTCTTTCCTTTAACAGTGTTTAACTAACTTCCACATCTGGGAATCTTTTTGTGATTTTGGTCATAATGTAAAAGAAAAATATGAAAATGGGTAAGAATGTTTTTGCAAGGTGCTTTATGCAATTCATTTCCTTGACTCTATCAAAATGACTTGGTAAATCACACATCCCCTCCAGGAGGAGGCAGTCTTTGGCCAGATACGCTGCTGCCACGGCTGTGTATATTCAGGATTAATCGGCCAAAGAAGGGGGCCTGATAAAGAGGAAGCCAAGCGTAGAGAGCTCCAACAGCCTCCTTTCTATCAATCAGTGAGTAACTCTTCTACCGAAACCAAATTGATCTGTTTATGCACTGTCCATGTCCAAGTTTGCTATTGGAATAAATCATGCTGAATTAGAGATGGGAACCTGTCAGCTCCAGTGAATGCGCCACATCTCTTCTTCTACTCTCTTCGGATGGAGCATTGTGTGATGAAGGGGCCACCTGGTTAACAAGAAAAACAGCCTGAACAGCTAAAAGGCTTGCATATGCACAAAAGTGAACAGAGAACCTTTGGTGTCCCTCAATTTTTACAGCTATGGGATAAAAATGTGTGATGAAATATTGAATGCCCTCAGAGCTCCGTCAAAGTTTCTGTGTCTAAACTGTAATGACTTAAGCAAAGAATATTGCTGGTTGAGGATAAAGATGAAATTCATCACTAAAATGTGTTTTGGTTTAGACTACATGCTGTAACTTCTGTCAGGACAGGAACAGAGTTTGTGCTGATGAGTCAAACTCACCTGCCCTGACAAACCCAGAGAGTTTGAGACTAATTCTCATTAGAAACACAGCAGCATACCCCTCATGGCATTGCAGCCCTCCCCTCATTCTCTATCTGTCCCTTTATTCCTTGGTTGTTAGGCCCTGTTTTAGTGGCTCCAACTGTAGCTACAGTTTCATATAATGAGTGATGGTGTGAGGAGAGATAATGTTAGGAGGGCTGGCTCTAAATCACACTCATGCTCATCTCCTCTCCTCTACTGCCTCACCTACGTGGCCGGGTGACTGATGAAGCAGCGTGCGGTCCGGGCTGCGTCTCGTCTCCTGGGTCATCCATTGCCCCCAGAGTGATAAGTGGCTCTGTCCTGGTGCCTGCTGCAAGCACAGTCAATCACACAGCGGAGCCACAGCACAGTAGCAGCATGTGGAGGACAGCAGAGCAATAACAGAAGTCAAGGCGACATCTGTATCACCTGAGGTGACTGCAGAATTTCCTCCACTGCGGTTTCAAAAAAGCACTTCTACTTTTACCAGAGTGGTAATGACTCAATGTTTAAGCTGGATGCTTAGGAGACAGTGAAAAAGAAGCACTGAAGAAGACTGACTGTTTGTACGTTTGAACATTTAGTTCGCCTTCAGTGGCAAAAACTGTCTAAAAGCACAACAGACTGACAGTGAGAGGATAGATAGATAGATAGATAGATAGATAGATAGATAGATAGATAGATAGATAGATAGATAGATAGATAGATAGATAGAGCTAAATGAGTGTTTATGGTCTGGTCTAGTCAGTATTAGAGCTGCAGAATATGATGAATCAAAGCCATCATCGTAAAATCAATACTCAGCCCGCCACTAGGATGCAGCATTTGTTGACTTGATCTATTTCAAGTGCTATGCATTAACATGCAAGCCAATAACATATCTGACCAACTAGATGGATTATGCTCCCATTATGCTCAAAGCTATAGATATAACTTTTAGGGACTGATATGCGAAAGCTCACAAACCAACGGTGGAGGCATCACTGCTTTTAATAGGGCGGTGTGGTGGAGCGGTGGTTAGCACTGTTGCCTTGCAGCAAGAAGTTTCTGGGTTCAGTCCCAGCCTGGGGTCTTTCTGCATGGAGTTTGCATGCTCTCCCCGTGTATGCGTTGGTTTTCTCCGGGTACTCTGGCTTCCTCCCACAGTCCAAAAAAAAAGGACTGTTGGGGTAATTGGCATCTCTCAATTGTCCCTAGGTGTGAGAGTGTGTGTGCATGGTTGTACTATGTCCTTGTGTGTCTGTATGTGTTGCCCTTGACCCAGATGGCTATTGCAACATTTCATAATATTGGAGTGAAGCCCTTGTTAGTATTTATGAAAAGCTGTGATGGCAAAGTCATATGCAGAGCAAACTGTGCTTGTTTTCATGTGGAACTGAACTGCTATAAACCATTCACCATTCCCTTTGCCAATCCCTTTAGAACAAGATCCAGGGGTAGGCCTAAAAGAAATATTTCAGTAAAACAAATAGTGTTTTCCCCACAAATTTAGTTTTGTTAGGTTGTCTTTTTAAAGAGAAACACGTTAAATGTTACTAAGTTTTCATAGGAATTGATTGAACAGTTGTGTCCTGTTAAGTACAGGGGTAGGATTTGATTCATTCTTCCTCTAAAAGTGTTTCCAATATTGAGGTAAGTTTTAAAAAATATGTTAACATAGATTTAGATTCTCAGATCAATTCTTGAATAAAATTTGCTGGATGTTTCTGGTCTTATTTGCTGAAAAAACAACAGACAGGATTGTTTTAAGATTAATACTTTGTGTTGTTCCAAACCTTTTCCATTACAAGATTGCAACAAAGAAATATCTTCACTGACATGAACCTGCTCTAATGGGGGAAATATTTTTAAGAAAACTAGAGCAGAGGTCAACAATGGTCCCAGGTCTGCACTCTGCATACATCCATATTAAATTGTTCTTGTTCTCCTTTTCCAACATCTTTCTTTGAAAATAAAAAACAAACAAAGCAAAAAGCAATAAAATTAAAAGATGAGATTTGAGCTAAGTTTTCTAAAATATTGTTTATTATGTTGATGAACTCTGTGGAGTTAAATGGATAGAGCATAACAATTCTACAAGCACTGCAGCTTTGGTTCCCTCTGGGGTTACCCTCACCCGAGACATGTTTACTCCTTGGCATTGTGAGAACGTGCTTTTAATAAAAGCACGTTCTCAGGCATATTTCTTAGCAACACACAAACATAGTACACAAAGAGATGGAGAGAGGGGAAAGGATCGCACACAGAAGCTCATGATAGAAATTAAAAGAGCCACCCAGAACTAACAGGCTTCCTCTCCCTCTTACAAATTCTATTCTGAAACACTAGATGGCAGCATAGCTTTCTGCTGCACCTCTGATTGATTGAATATTTAAACATTTACACATCTCACCTGATCATTTATATGACATAACTTGATTACATACAGAGTCATATCCACCTGTTAACTTGCTGCTGGAGTGACATGTTGGCTGCCGGAAACACTCTTGATGTGCACACCGTCATCCCTGGTAAAAGAAAGAAGAAAAAAATCTAATAACATGGCTGACTAACTGCTCAGCCTGCATGTCTTGCTGTTGTGAGTTTGCATGAAAAGAAGTAAGCATAAATTAAAGCTTAGCAGTGACATCCCTTCATTGGTCTTTTCTGAAAAAAAAAGCCTCTGGAAATGGAAATAAAATTCTGACTTGGAACATAGTAATTGTGTTAATCCTTCATACCTGATCCCAGTTTGCCAGGTAATTCCTGGAATTTGGCACTCAATTTCTGAAAAGAAAATGGGCTTAAGATACACAGCCCCTCTGATCTGCAGAGTAACTAAAAGACTTAGAGTTGAAAGTTTGAATGTTTGTGTCTTCGCTCCTTTGCTCTGTTGCTTTTAGGATTGAACTAACACAAAATAAATTTCCTTGATATTAAACAAAGCTTTCTTTGGCTTACATTGCTGTTGAAAGGAGAATTTTCCAAAACATTTTTACAAATTTCTTCCGATATTTCTTATTGTCATATTTAAATATTTCATATCATAAAACAAATGTTGATATCAAAGATAACCAAATAAATAAATAACAAACACAACGCACAAATAATTGTTGCATTTATTAATACTACCCAATGAACTGGGTGAAAAAAAAAAGACAAAAATTTGGTTTTGTCATCTGGTTATAGGAAGTGGTTGTATATTTTTAGGTCATGATGTTGGTGTGAGGTAATATCTGATTATAACATTTCTGTTAAATTCTGTTAAAATTGTATGCACTTACTGGGATATTAAAAGCTCTACGTTGTTAGCATAGCTACCAGACGCTTAGCTAACCAGGCATATTTCAGAGCGCCAAGAATGAACAGAAGCTATTTGGAGATAAAAAGTGCACAACAACAGATTTTTAGAGATGTTGTACTCTTCACTGCCTGCAGAAGAAACAATATGAATAATCTTCTGCTTGCAGCTGCTGCTGGCTGTTTAGCAGCTTGTGGACAGCTGGAGGTTAGCCAAAATTTAGCATGGTCTAGTTTCTTTATTTTACACTTTTCCTATATTTTTTAGAAATCTTCAACCCAAGAGCCTTCTTGTGCTTCATAAAAAACTTGAGACTTTTTGTCTGCAGTAGTTTAGGGATAATATTCTCCACAAAGCAGCTGGTTGGCATACTTTGTATATACCATTATGCTTGAAAGTTTACCTACCCTTCCATTAAAAACAGAAAAATGCCAATGAAATAAATTGAAATGAACAAAAGTGATTATTAAAAATAATAAAAAAAATGGAAATTGTGTCATTTATTTACTGAAATCAGGTGTTTTCCTTAATGTTCAGACTTCTGCACCTGTTGACAGGTATATGTTGGTTCACTGTTCACAGCCCTTTTTTGGTAAGGTTCCTTAGCACTGCTAGAACTGCTAGTTTTCTTCAGTGGTTTTGCTCTTGATTTTCTTAAGAAAGGGGTATTATTTCTGGTTTCTGAGATCTTTTACCCAACATCATTTTGTCAGACAGCTTCTATTGCAGTGATTTCTTGATTCTGCAGGTCTTGAAGTAATCGCTCCTGGTGATGGCTGGCAGTGTGACTAAACTTCAAAAATCTTAGCTTAGCTGTGGTACACGGCGCATACATTGTGGCATTAATCCTCGTCTCCACCATGCCAGGGTTTAACTCTGACCCTGTGACCTTTGTTGCATGTTTTACCCCTTAATCCATTTCCTGTATATCAACTTAAATAAAAAGCCTATCTTCGGCAGACTATGGCGTAAGGCGGCGTACACCCAGGACAGGACGCCAGTCTGTTCCAGGGCAAAACATAGACACACAGATTAACCTAAAAGTCATGTTTTTGGACTGTGGGAGGAAGTTGGAGTACCCAGAGGGAACCCACGCATGCACAGGGAGAACATACAAACTCCATGCACAAAGACCAAACCCAGAACTTTCTTGCTGCTAGGCAACAGCACTACCCACTGCGTCACCGTACAGCCCAGACACTAAACATTTTTCATTTATTCAGGTTAACTTTGCTTCCACCCAATTCTCTGTGATGACATGAAAGATTTATGGTTGTTAATATAAAGAACATAAAGACAAAATTTGTAAATGGGCAAATCCTTCTTTGCAGTACTCCAAGTCTTCAAGAATCCGCTGACTCTGGATAAATATTGTAGGCTGCACACATTGTATTTGTGCATTCAGTGTTGCTGCAAACACACTTTTTGACTCTCAGAGGCCGTCATGATTCATTCCATCTTTACTGCAACCCTGTAGCGAGGGGAGAAGCTTATCATCTGTCTCCTCGTTTCATGCCCTCTAGCAGCCAGTCTTCAAACAGTGATGTGCCCATTGCTGACACACCTTAATTGCTCCACAGGAAATGTACATAGGAAGAAGCGGCAACCACACATATAATCATCATATTAAGAAGGAGCTTCAGGTGAGACTCTCAAAAAATTGTAAGCCTACTGCTACAACATTTTCAGGGTAAGGTGAGCTGGATAAAGGCCACGATAACCCATCCAATATCAGAAACTAATGAGGCAGAAAGAGGAGCCAGAGCAGACAGACACTATCATTTCAGCTCCATGCTTTTTCATAAGATAAGCTTTGTCAGAGGTCAGATAGTGTGTGATAGCTTGACCAATTTCTAGAACCATTTCTGGCAGCAGCTTTCGATTTGATGGCAGCTTGGATTGTCGACTGTGGCGAATGAGCAGCAGCCGTTGCGCTTTCTCCTCACAGGGGAAATCTTTTAGGGCAGCACAGAGTTGAACTACCGAGCACTTTTACTCCCGGTAAGAAGATTGCACTCATGTTTTATTGAACGCTGCCCCCGGCGCCTCTCATCCTTGACAATCTGATTCTATGAAGGCCCACCTCCTGACCTTAATGTGCGACCAATAGGGTGTTGCATTTCACTCAGGCTGACCCCTCAATCATCATCATCAGCCTCATGGAACCTTTGGATAGACTTTATAGGCTGCCATAAGACTGGATTAATATATTTGCTGTCCTCCTACTTTGTATCTCTCTGCCCTTGCTTATAAATAACTTTGGTCATCATAGCATTTCTTGAATTCATTAGAATATAAGGCTATACAGCCTTCTATCCATTTTTCCTTTCGCTCTAATGCTTCCCATTCAAAGTATAGACATTGCATATGATATTGAATATGTAGGACTGACTGGACCATAATTTGAATTTGAGTTAAACTCCATTGTAACCTGTCTAAAACATGAATTGAACTTGTCCACCTTAAAATCTATCTAGCTAGTATTTATGATGTACTTTTAGCAAATGTGTTTAATTTAGGTCAATGCTTTTCATCTTGCCAGCTACTGCCTGTAAGACTGCTGTAGCTGTCACTCAAACTACATTTTAGAGGAGATTCAATTTACTAACGCTGCCATGGAGCCAGTGATGCTGCCACATAAAACAAACTCTGTCTTCTATTATCTGTTTTATCACTTAATGTCTACACCGTTTAAAAAAATATAAGGAAAGTCATTGTCTAAAGTGTCCCTTTACTACTAAATCAACAAAGTCCTGCTTTCCACCATTGTTATTTAGAGTTCAAACTTATGTTGGGATTTTCATATGTTCATCCTTCTCAAACCCTGAAAAAAATTGAGTCATTATATCTTTAATGGGGCCTTCCGCATAGTATGACTTTTTGAATTTCTATGCTAGTAGCTCATACTGTTTGCATAAAAAGTTTGTGTGATGAAACTATCACATTCTGCTGACTCATTAAATTTTCTGTGTTTTACACTATGTTTTTGTTGTAGTTATTAGGAAAGAGATTTGGGTCAGTGTATCATAACAAGATCACGTGAACAGTGGTACAATATGGTGCACGTCTGTGTTGTGACATTCTAAAATATTTATTGTTCACCCTGGTAGGGGTGTTAAATATGTTATTTACTCAGATGTAAATTGAGCTTTAATCATGGTCAAACAGATAATTCTGTACATCTATGGAATAAATTCACCACAACGTCCATTCAAAATATACGAGTGTATTAACAAAAATCGTTCAACACCAAGTCAGACGTATTTTAGTTTCACTCTCTTGACTAAAAACTAGTTAAACTCAACTAAAACTATAACATGGTTGAAAACTATAATCATTGAGATGATGTAATGATATCACAGTTTAGCATGGATTTTATGTTTGATAACCAAAGTTTATGTTGAAGAATTTGGAATGTGGTCAAATTAGCTTTTGGCTAATTTAGTGCAATTGAAATGTTTTCAAACCAATTCACAATGCAAATCCATGAGGTGAATAAAACATTATTTAGCCAAATAATGTTTTGTTAATGGATTTGCTTAATCAGACACCAATGACCGCAAGTTAACTGATTTTTAATCTTCTTTGAGTGAGTCAGCAGAAATGAGCTTTCCATTGAATTACTTTTGGTCATAATTTGGTAATCAAAATGTAATGAGCATAAGAGAAAATACATGAAAGTTATGTTTTATAAGTGTTTAAAATTTTAGAGAAATAAAGCTTGTTCTAGCCCTATAACTGCGTAAAATATTACTGTAGTATGGCGTATCATGCGATCCATCTTGTTAGCTTTGTCTTTCATCAACAGTTAACACATGAAATGAGCATAATCATCAAGACATATTGTTTTAGCTAGAAACTCTCCCTGATGTGCAGACCTTGTACCTCTGTCCAAGTCCGCTTTGGAAAGTCATTTATATATATAAATATAGTATGTAGTTAGCTTTATCAGCAGAGCCCCTATGAAAACTTGGTCTATCTTCAATGATTTGGACATTAAGATGTGCACATTTATCGCCCTGTTGGTTTATTCTGATCATAATAGACTGACCATAAGATGTTTTGTTTGAACAGTTTTCAGCCAACCCTCAGTGCACATTGGTCTCTGTTTTACCAGCCCTATGAAAACTTGCTGGTCAGGCAACATGCAAATGTAGGCACCTCTGGAAATCCCTTGTCGACCCAAGTAAAAAATTCCTAGAACTGCCACTGATCAGCAGTAGATTTGCACTTCTAAAAAAACTTTGGAAATGTTGTATCCTAGTGCTGCATTTGACAGTTTTAATAGACCAGTAAAATTCTATGAGGTTTTATGGTGCTGTGCTGAATTGATTTGTACTCGTTTGATTGGGAAATGTTTATGTTCCTTACCAATAAAAAGTAAAAAAAAATGTGAAAAGATCACATATGGGGTTCCTCAAGGCTCTACTTTCGGGTCAATGTAAATTGGTGTCGGCGTGCACCCCTAATTTAGTAAATTTAGAACAACAGCATATTTTTACCGTGCACAAAAAAAAAAAAATATTAGCCTTAGACTGTAATTTTAAAAGTAGATTATAATCAAAATTTTCTCTGCCTTTATTCCATCTCTTAGCAGGCAGTTAGCAGCTTGCAGGTTTCCTGTAGAGATGTAAAGTATATTGAATCATGATAACATCACTTACCTAACATATGCAAATGGATCCGATTACAAACATAGCAGCCAGTTGGTCAGCCTCACCCTACTCTGCCTGACACCTTAAACAGCTTCTTTGCACACTTTGATTTTCCCTACAACAGAATCACTAAATGTCTGTCATGACGTCAGCCAACAGTGCAAAAGCAGCGTCTTGTCCTACACCTGGAACTGAATTTTACCTTAAGGAAAATCAACACAAACAAGGCTGCTGGCCAAGAAATGGCACCAAATAAACCGTTAAATTAAGTGCAGTTTACAAAAGTTTTTATGGACATCTTCAACCTGTCCCCACAGCTCCACAACTTTTGTCACCCTTCATCATTGTTCCGGTACACAAACAAGCAGCCAATGCTTCAATGGTCATCACTGGAGTCATCTTGAAGTTCTTCAAGAGGATCCTCCTAAAGTACATAAAGGACAGTCTGTAGTTTGCTTGCGGGGAGAATTGTTCTTCAAAGGATGCTGTCTCATTTGCACTTCAAAGGGCCCTGACTCAGCATCCTAACACCTATGTTAGTGGTTCGTCAGGCTCTCCTGAAATCACAGTGATCTTCATGGTATGGTGATTAGCATCAAGTCTTAATTTTAATAAGTACTGACATAGAAATATGCAACAGCAGCATTGCAATTGTATGTTTCTCAGATATCCTACTGCCCAAGTTTCCTGTCAAAGAAAATACAAAAAAAAAAAATGGGTGTTCTATTTGCAGTAGGGTCTTTATTTTGATTATATAAAAGCAGTCCTTTGATAAAAAAAATAACCAAACAAGATAAAGTCAAAATATCATGCATCTTCTTCTTAAAACTCCCCCATAGCCTGGACCAACACAAGGAAAGTTTTCTATCAGTCCTTTTAGTGGTAATATTAGGTACTAAATGGTCCTAAGTACATCCATCCATCTTCTCTCGCTTACTTCGTCAGGTTCATGGTGAGGCTGGTTGCTATCCCCAGCAGTCTATGGGCGAGAGGTGGGGCACACCCCAGACTGGATGCCCGTCTTTCACAGAGCAACACAGAGAGACACAACAATGCACACACACTCACACCTAAGGACAATTCAAAGATGCCAACTAAACTAACCACCATGTTTTGGGACTGTGGGAGTACCTGAAGAGAATCCAAAATGCATTTGGAGAACATGCAAACTTCATACAAAAATACCCCAAGCTAGGAATTAAACCCAGGACCTTCTTGCTGTAATGCAACAAACTACTCCAACATGTAGCCCGTCCTAAATACATTCAAATTCAATTCAGTTCATAAATACTTTCGTAATCCCAAACGAAAATAAATGTTTCAGTATCTCAAGGTAGTATTTCAAGAAGTTGTTCAAGGTTTTGTTGGCAAAATCTGTTATTTAATTATACTTCAGCCAAGTATACACAGTTGTGGTCAAAAGTTTACATACACTTGTAAAAAACATAATGTCATGGCTGTCTTGAGTTTCCAATAAGT
>JAUZNJ010030170.1:0-14937 GCA_034780135.1 Jordanella pulchra
TATATATATATATTCCCGGCAAGACATTTAATATTTACAACTGAGCACAGGTCTCTGACTCTTTTACATTATTTACAATCCCACACAACTTAAAATGCATCAGAAAGAAGAGCTGTCCCAGATACATGAACTTTTGCTGTAAATGAAACATAAAGTTTTCAAAAGAAGTTTTAGCTCAAACAGAAGGCTATCTTTTAAAGTCAATGAAAGTATAAACCGAATATGGTTGGAGGAGTAAACAACAGTTAAGATTACTCAACACTCCCACCTGCTATAAATGAGCATAGAGCCGACAGAGCTCTTGTTTTGCATCAATTAAAACGTGGATTAACCTTTGACTTTGACCACTACATGAAACTCATCTCTTTGCATTGGCTTTTGAAATATCATAACATGTTTTAACTTTGTGTTGATTTTTTTTATTATATAATTGATGTTTGTTTTTTAAAAGTAATTCAGTATCTTATTCATTATATTTCTATGTATTCCATAACTTCAACCGTTTGTTTAACATGAAAACTTTTTTCGCCTGTCACAACATTGAGCTATGTAAACTGAAAAGAAGGCTTTTAGAAGATCCAGGCACAGAAGAGAAGCTACTGTGTGTGTGTATAACTCTGAATAACACTTTGGAAGTACTGCTGGGTGTTTTTTTTAGGTTCAAAAAGAATAATGTAACATTTTGGCAGGAAATACCAGAAAAGGAAAGAGTAGACAATAGAAAGTACTGCCATCGCATCAATAATCTGGATATATTTTTCAAAGTAAAGCTCGTGGATTGTAACAATTAATGTCAAGGTGATTATCAGCTGCAGAAGGCAGAAAGTTATCGCTTTGGCCTCATTGTAATTTTTTGGCAAATCTTTTCCTGTATAGGAGAAACCAAAAGAAAGAATGATCAATGATGAAATTAAAGTCAGAGAACCACTTAGTGTGTTTAAATTATCTCCACAGTGATGGAGGATTTTATCTGAATGCAGCATTGTGTCATTGTAAGGAATTGGGGGCCCAACAGAATAGCCAATGGTAAGTAGGACTACCTGAAAAACAATGGTCACACCGATGACCACCCATTGTCCATTATATTTTATCCACCAACTTAAAACGTTTGGGAACTTGACAGCTAATTTGAAGATGCAAACAATCTGAAAAGAGCGAACAACAAAACAAGCCAAACAAACTGTGAAAAAAAATAGAAATAACAAAAAACGTAAAGCGCAAAAGGCTGCTGTTGGCTTTCCAAAATTAAAAAATACACTAAGACTAGACAGGCTAAGGCAGCCTAAAATCAGAAAGCACATTGGTCCTCCAGCAGATTTGACAACCGGAGTATTGTAATTGTTAAAGAAAAGAACAGATATGGTTGCAGTGATGACTATGAAGACCAGAGCTCCAAGCATGATCACCACAGCTCCACTGTGTGAGAAAGGCATGTATTCCTCCAGCCGTGGATTGCATGAAGTGCTTCCTGCTTCAGACCACTCTGTGTTTTTACATTTGTTGCAGCTGTAAGGATTCCCTGTTGTTTATAATAGAATACATCAGTCAGCAAATAAAGGTTGAATTAAAAGACATCATGTTACAGTTTTATGTAGTTTATTTTTAATAGAACAACTTAGAAAGAAAAAATAAAGTAAGTCAAGAGTTTTTTTGTGTATGTGTTAAAACATTGGTCTGCAGCTCTCACCCTGAAGATTTTTCTTCAGCAGACTTGTGCTACTCTACAATTATTTAAAAACTAAATTGCTCTTCTACCTTTTTATTTCATGTTTTATATTATGCCTGTTGACAAGGATTGTTTTTCATTAAGCCACATAGAAAAAGCCTAAACCAAGCTTTTTAATATGATACTTTTGGAAAGCTAAAAAACAAAACATTTCAAATTCTACTGTTTCATTGTTTATAAATGAAATATAACTGAATTTTTTCCATTTAAAAACATCTTACATGTGCTGTTGATATAGTATCCTTTTTCACATTTTGTACAATTGAAGCAGCACGTGTGGAGTCCTTCCTGTGCTTTTGCAAATCCAGCCTCACATTCTTCTGAACAAATTGACCGCGGCACCTGTTCAAGTCAGAAATCATGTAAAAAGTTAAGCTCATTCAGGATCATTTTGATGACCATAAAGAAATGATAGCTGTATAAATTTAGAATTCAAATGTTTTTGTTTGGTTTTTTTTTGCATTAACAGAAATAACCCTGTGAATCCCAGCTGCTACTATAGCTGTTATAATAGAACATTCCTTTTACATCTAGAAAAAGACAGCAGTTTTCTTTTGAGCATTTGCTTGCATTAAATAAAGGGAATGTAGAATACTGTTATTAGTCTGGAACAAATGTAAAAAAAAGAACAATTACTTACTGAACCATTTCCATGCCACTGGATTTTGCTCCTGTTGATGTTGAATGGAATAGACTCATTATACCTGTAAAAGCCAACCTCCTCAGCTCTACCCATCTTGTTCCAGAAAACTATTGCATATGATCCAAACTTGGGGTCACCATTGTCATCAAATGTAACCCGTTGGTTTAAAAGTGTAAAGTTGGAGTTCCACAGCTCTTTCAGTATCTGTTAGGAAGAAGCACGGATTATTGGTAGGTTTCTCTAAGTACTTGTGTATGGTAATTAAAGGTAAGGATGAATTTCTAATATCCTATGTTGCAAGTGTTTATAATGATGTAGTATTAAAAATAACAGATCTTTGGACTTGATTAAGCACAATTTGTTTATTGAATATGAACCATTTTATTGACTAAATAATGTTGGGATCATTTTCATATTTTTTACAGCTGTTGATTTACAAAGGTATACAGGTGCTACTCGATGATTTATCAATTTAATGAAAAATTAATGGATCCCAATAATTCTATTCACAGAGTAAAACACTGTATGTAGATAAAATCAACACAGATCGAGCCTTTTAAGTATTTCTTTCTGCTAATTGATTATTTTTCCACTTACAGTTTTGAAACAAAACAAAAAAAATCTGACAATAAGTAAATGCTTTTTATCCTGACAGATTTCACTGTCAGATTTACTAAGTCAAATCACCTTTTTCTCATATTAAAATTCTTAACGATCTTAAAGACTTAATTGTCGCAGAACCTTAGACCAAAAGAAATCTGTAGATCTTTTTCTTTTTTCTCTTGAGATATTAGCAGTAAATCACAGATTTTGTAATAAATGTTACAAGGTTTTGTAGATTACTTAATATATTTTAAGTATCTATTTAATGCACAAAAAAAAAATATTTTAAATGTACTAAACAGCAAAAGTATTATATATATTAAGTAATTATCCTATACTTACCATGTTGGGACGTACTGTAATACTTCTATTAAACTTGCCGGTTTCACGTTGAAGAACTGTGTGTAAAGCATGAGCAACAGCATAAACAGCAGAGTAAACAGGAAAATTAAAGGATGGGTCTGCGTTAATGATATCTTTGGCAGTGTGATTATCACAGTTGCAGGTCTGACCACAAAACTTTTCCTGTGTTCCATTTCCCTTTGGATACTGGTTTTTAAAAGAAAAGATGAAATCATTGAAACCGGTTATTTCCATTTTTGGCTCTGCTATCCCGATTACAGTCCCAATCTTTTCGATTCCCTTTTCCTTAGGAAGCTCTTTGTGTAAGGACCAAGCATCTCCTGCTATCCACACTTTGTTTGTGACGTTGTATTTTATGGCAGCCTTAATGAGAGCTTCAGCAGTCCATTCTGGTGCAAAAACAATTGCGACGTGTACCTTTTGTGAATTTATATGTTGGAATATCTTAGAGTAGTTTGTGTTCTGATCAAGGCCTTTTGTATAGGCCAGACAGATATCGGTGCCCCCGATGGTCCTTATGAACAAATCCCGGCCATCTCTGCCGTACTCATCGTCTATGTGAAGGAATGAAACCCAGCGCCAGTTGAACTCTCGCAATATACTTAGAACCACCTCTATTACATTCTTATTAGGGTGGACTGTTCGTAGGAATGAGGGAAAATTCTGTTTTCTTGAAAAGACAGAACTGGCAGCTCCATAACTGACCTGTTGAAGAGAAATTTGAGAACCTCCAAATATCTGTATACCTTCATTTAATCTTCAATAAATACATGGAATATTTGTTTAAAACAGCTGACATATTTACCATTGGAAAGAAGTCCGTCATGAAGAGCGGAGCAATACTTAGTGTCCCTGTGCTTGTATAGGAACCAACCACTGCAATCATTTTGGACAGACTCCTCAGTGAGGAGTTCCCAGGCTGGATGAAACCCGTATCAGAGATGAGGTTAAAAACACCTGGGAAGTTCTGTGTGTCTGAGCAGAGGTCTAATATTTTATAACCAAGCTTAACACCTGGCAGCAGGATGGTAGAGTTATTGATCTCCTCTATTGCGAATCTCATGAGCTGGAACCTCCGGTAACTTGACAGGATAAAAGGTTGACTGTGAGTAGAAAAGCAATGGAGATTATGCTTACGGGAGGAATTTATGGTTTTGACACTTATAGATTTGACTGGTTAGAAGGAGAGTTTTGACATTTATGTCTTTTGGTTGCTGTGGAGAAATGACTTGGTCAGTTTTGGGGAAATCAGTGAAACCAAATCTTAATAGGAAATCAAGCCAATCAGTTGTCAATGTTCCAAAGAGGATTTTTCCAAAGTCCAAATTGTTCATGTCCAAATAACCACTGTGTAATAAAGCTTTGTGCAAAAAAACAACCAAAAAAAAAAATACAACAAAACTCTCAATCTCCTCAACAGTTACTCTGACAATTTAAATATAACCTTTTCCCATTTTACAACAAAACATGCAGTTTTTGTGTGATTTGTGGATCCCAAACTTTCAGAGAAACCCTGTTATTCTAAAACTAAGACCCTTTTCATTTTCTCGTACAAAAAAATGCAGTAATATGTTGGACATTGGAGTTATTATGGCTGCCTTGGATTAAACTGTTCCCACTTTGAGTTAACTCAGGAAGTGGTTGAAATAGCTATCCACCGCATGGCTGCTGTTTACAGCCTTGCAGAACTACATTGTAAAATATCTATTGATATTGTTGCAAATCATTTGATGTAACAAAATCCCAGAAAGGTCTAACATGAATATAACAGATAAATCCACTAAAGTTACACAACATTTTGAAAATGTGTTGAACAATTTAAGCAATGATTATAAAGTTTATCCATGAAAATAAATAAAGACTTAAGAGTCTCACCTTGAGCAAGTAATGCTTTCTGGTTTGTCACGATGAAGCCTTTTGCTGACATGATGGATGTCAAAAAGTCCACCTATCAAATAATCCCCATCTAACTCAAACTCTGAAGCGGAGATTGTCGTATGCAGAAGACTTCCAAGCAAACATAGATGAGCTAAAGTCCATGTCATTTCCATGTTTGTCGTATGCCACTCTGGTGTACACTTTTTACAGCTCATCTTTTTCTTTTCCGTGGAAGGTTTTATTCATGAGTTACCCTGAGCGTCTTTCATAACCTTGGGATTAGCCAGCAGTCATAAATACCTAACTGTAAAAGCAGGTGGATTAACAAATCAGCATGCAAAAGCTACCTTATCTGCTGGCTTCCAGGTTCTGGTTTCTAAAATAGATTAGTGTGTGAAGGCATGTTTGATAACACTATCATGACAAAACCTTCATGGTGAGCCAGTTCAATTTTAAATATACAAATTATGTGTATGAAAATATATGTTTTTCTTGAATGTCAACATGTGCCTGGGAACAGAAATGGCCTTAACCTCATCTTGCCTATACTTCCTAAGGTGTGTTTCCTTCAGTAATTTTAGAATACCTTTCAAAAACTTTAGAACGTTAATTTCCAAACTTGAGCTCATTGATTAACCAGTTTGGGGTCTTAAGATACACTCCAGACATACTCTAAACAACATTTATCTAAAACAATAAACAATAAAAAAAACAATAAAACCAATTACTTTGGTTGCTGATGCTGTTTGTAATATCAATAAACCTGTGGATAATTAATTTTGTTGAAATATTTGTACACTCAACCAATAGTTTAAGTCACAAGTCAACACTGATACCATTTTGTGCGTCAAAGGCTAGAAAGTTTGGGAACAACTGCTTTAGTGCACTCATGAGTTCAAATGGGTTCAACATAAACGGTCATTTAGTATATTGCAAGCATCTATCTCTGCTAATTACATTAAAAAAACAATGTCAGTTTAGCTAAAAATGTAAATAAAAGCAAAAGAATGTTTAATACATATCAAGGGACTGAAATCTATGTCCCTGCACCGTACAGTAGATGCAGTCTGAGGCTGATTCGGCATGACCTACTGCATTATTTAAATCTGGCTTGAAGTTGATGAGCTAGATGTTCGGCTCTGTTAGGGTTGCTTTAATGACTGACTTTTGGTTTTCTGCACTGTATGGTCTGGTGTCTTTCATCTTAGACTTGACAATAAACCACAGGGTTTAGCTAAAGAGAGTTAGCTGGCCAAATTAAAGTGTTTTATCATGGTTATTAAAGCAGGTAATGCTAAGCTGAAGAACAAAATCAGCATTTCCACAAACTTGTCAACAAAGGGAGTAAGGAGTGCTCAGCGGGTGACAGTGCTTCTGGTTCTCAATAAGCTTTACACAAGGAAATGTAATCCATGTCTTTGTTATTTCTGTCTGGTGGTAGTTTGGTGCAACAGCTCCAGTTGCAAAACATCACAAAACGTTAACATACATGCATACTTTAAAGAATCTCACTTGAATTTACTTGGGTAAATTCTCCATTGAGCTTGACATAATATGAAGCCGACACACTTTTTGTACTGTTCCGAAGGGACACAGCCTCTTTAATAGCATTTGAGTGGGGAAAAAAATTACACCTTCATTCTTAAAATCAAGTCGTTTTGTTTTGTCCTTTTTTTTTTACTGTAGCACAAGAAAATAACATGCAATCCATGAAAAAAAAACATTAAAATTCAGCTCAGGAACCCAATTAATCACTTTGTCTTCCACCAGTTTCAGCTGTAACGGATTTTAATATGGGGAAATTACAAGGTGGATGAAATAAAAGTAATTTTTGTTTTAAAAGAAAATTAAATGTTAAAATATATATATAATGTATATACACAAATCCAGACAACCCTTTGAAACACAATCTTTTTACAGGAAAATGTGATGATCCCTTACTACAGTGTAGATCAAAGTTTAGTATTGACAGATTCCCAGCACTTTGTTACGAGGAAGGAAAAAAAAAAATCAAAAGATTCATAGAAAAATGCTCGATCGCCACCAACTTCATCCATTTGTATTAATAAAAGGGGTCAATCTGTTGTCCTATGTTTCCTCTGCAAAAGAAAGAGAACAACAGTTTGCTTGGAATGACTTAACCTTTTTTTCTCCTTAGGATAAAGCAGATTTTAAAGGGCAACAACAGTTTGCAAAAACTAAAATAACCTTGATCTTTGGAGCACATGGGAAAATGCTTCAAAGCAAACAGGCCTTTTGGAATAGAACTCAATTTCAACTAAGACTAATTATGCTTAAGGAAATGAATACTGGTTATGCGCTTCAGAGGAAAACTGTCTTTTATTGTAATAAATAGAATAATGAAAGTCTGTTATGTAGTAAATTTATGAACATTTCCCATTTGAAAGCTTAATGTTGAAAGCATAGAAACACAAAACCAGCAGATTTAATGTATTTAACAGAATACAGGAGATTAAATTAGCAACACCATTCTTGAAATATGCATTCATAAATGTTGAGCCTCAATACAAAGTAAAATAAAATTAAACCTCAACACCTAGTCTATTTAAGAGTCAAATTACACAAAAAGAAAAAAAAACCTGTACAAACTTAAAGCCAAATGTACCCCTCCTAAAACCACACCAAATTCATTTTAAGTGACAAATTCACACATTAGTATTTTTTTTGCACATCATGAATGCATATTCAGATAAAATGTTACTAAACACTTCCAGAAAACTTCATTAAATATTCATCTAACACACTTTTGTGAGAGCAGCAGATACTGTGATCCAAAACATTTAATGCATCATTTAGATTTTTTTCTTTAATCAAATTTAATATCTAATTACATCTTTTTGCAAACAAAGTTTTGTTGCTCATAACATACAATTAAATGTGTTACAAATAGGCAGGAAGAACACATTAATTCAAAGTTGGCAGACTGAGATGGCAGATTAAACGACGACCATCACAGAAAGAATCATAGATGAGAAGATTTGACTTTAATGATATTCTAGTTTAGCTCCTTCAAGAATATTCACCTATCGTATGGAATAAAAATGCAGAAGGTAAAATGAACATTTAACTACTAATGCAAACCAATCTTTAAGAAAAAAAGAGAAATAATGAGCAAGTGACTATTTTGATCCATGCTCATATTTTCAACCAACACTGTCAATTATGGATCAAAACTTTAATTTTCACGTTACGTTTCAATGTTACTGTCCATCTTACAAAAAAGAACGAAAAATAATCTCTACTCTTCATCACTCCCTTTTAGCTGTGATGAATGCATTTCAAATGAGACTGAGGCGAAGGGTAAGGTGGCGTTCCTAACTAGCAAAAGCTTTCCCTGTGTCTTCCTTGCCTTTATATGTCCTCTTCCCATGTGTGAAGGGTAGGTATCTGTACTTGATCATGTGCTACGGAGAAAAGGAGAAAAGATGGAAAAAAATTATTAACAGCTGAGACTCAACAGTACTTTGATGACAAAAAATGGAGGGACAAGCACAGCTTTTAATCATACAAATCAAAATATATTCCACAGTATCTGTGCAGAGTAAGTGTTAAGAAAAAGTCTTTGTAATGTCAAAGAAATATTAAGATATTATGGTTTCTCCATGATAATCAACTTAACTAACATTAAACTGTTATTTATTTTCCTCATTTAAGAACTTTTAAATCACTTATATGAGTTATTTCACATACGAGGCCAGGATTATTCAGCCATGGCGTCACTCTACGAAACATTCTCCTTCCCAACCTACATCTTTAGCTGAGTATAACATTTCTTTCTGCTTTTATTTAAAAGTTAAATGAATGTGTTACTAAAATCATGGACTGTTTTTAAGCTGTGTGTTTGTCCGTCTGTGGTTCACCTTAATCTGCCTCTTCATGGTGATGCAAAAGAGCATGATGAAGTACATTACGAGTATTGGCCAGAACACTGGAACGTTAAAGGCATCGAAAAACGTGCAAATCATGGCGATGACGATGCCTTTTGTTGCAGAGTGCCTGTCACAACAGAGA
Organism: Jordanella pulchra; assembly: GCA_034780135.1. NCBI lineage: Eukaryota > Metazoa > Chordata > Actinopteri > Cyprinodontiformes > Cyprinodontidae > Jordanella > Jordanella pulchra. The sequence goes on from JAUZNJ010030170.1 coordinate 9,246, forward strand.
GGAGAGGAAAACACTGGACTTTTGTAAACAGTTGTATCCAAAAGACTAGATAAAATGTAAGATATTAAGAAAAACTTGAACTATTTTCTTTACTATGTTTTCTGACTCATAGACAGCCATGTATAGTCTATGGGCATCAGTCATAGATCATCCTAAGTAAAGGTTGACATACAGGTTCTGCTGCACTAAAACATATATAAATAACTTTTAGGGTGCTTCTTAGTTAAATGATGTATGCAAAAAGTTGAAGTATGAACTGCAAGCTTAGAAAAGGTCTGTATTAAGACTAAAAGTGTGCCTGAATGTGGATAAAACTGAACATTTTTAAATCTTTAGATATAACAACAATATAAGCCAACAGAATATCCCCCATCCATGAAGTCAGTGGAGCACTGAGCTACTCAAACTATGTGATGGATGACATAAAAAGAATAAATTAATAACACAATAAAGCAAGTATTAATGTTTAAGAACAGTGTATTTCATAATATTTTATAAGTCCTGCTTCCACCATATAAATGGTTATTAGACGGTTGCTACAGTGTACCCTATTTGGTAGGTTTGGCCTTGGTCTAAATTAATGGTCAGAGCACCAATTGAAAACAACTCAGGCATAATCTCCAGCAGCTGAAATATAAAAAAAAACCTGTGATAAGCAGCACTATCAGAAGACAGTGACAGAACCTGTCTGGTGTGGTAAAAAAAAAAAGGAGAAGAACAAAAACTCACACTGAGAGCTAAAGAGTGGCTGCAATAACACAAAAATGTGCTTATGATTACCCTCTTGTTACATCAGCGCTTGGGTGTTTGTTAGAATCAGAATAAACCAACAAGGACATAGACAGACTCCTGTGTAGCTGAGCCCTATTCACGGTTACAGCAAATAATTGTGTTGTTATAGGGCTGGAGAGCAAACAAAAAAAGGCAAAGGGTCAATGAACACAACAAATGAAAAGACAGAGAGCTAAGGGTACCTTATTTGTATGTCATGTCTTGTAAAAATCCCTTTTACCTTTGTTTTGTTTAAAACAACACGAGGAATACAGACTAGGGATATGAGCTGTTCATCATACACTCAAGTTTGAAGTACCTGAGACCTAATGAGACTTTCAAAACAAAAGACCTTAATCCTTTAAGCACACACTTGTTTTTACCCAACAAGGGGTAATCAGTCGTTAAAACGACAGAACAAGAGCTAAATACTTTTTTCATACGAGTCTAAATGAAGTGTGCAACCAGTAAAAACTCACATTTACATCTTGTCTCCTTTGTAAACAGGCAGTTATTTTGCATAACTACATGAGCCACAATTTTAATTTTAATACAGAACATTAGTAAAGATTTAGACACCTTCTTTATGTAAATACTGTAAAACAAATACTGTCATGTGACACAAATACTTGTTTTTTTCTCTTAAATGTGTTTTGGGGATTTGCTTTATACAGAAAGTGAAGAGATTATATGTGAAGAAACAGTTAGAATTACTAGTTGGACTCAAAAGCAAACATGTGTCTCGTAAGTTTCATCTCTTTCTCCTAACAGCTAATATCCTACTGAAAACAGATTTTGCATCAGTTGCTCTCATTCAACAGAAAGACATTTGCAATCCCTCTACGGATGACCACCAGAGAGGGCCAAACCACGAGCCAAACTCTTACCAGAATTTGAATTCAGGCAATCTCCTGATGAAAGGGCGGAACTCCTCGTTCTGCTTGGTCGGAAGGGATGGGCCTTCATCTGCAAGAGACATAAGTTTGACTCTGCTTTCCAAAAGTTTTAACAATCACAACATGACATAGATGAGCCCCTCATTTAAACTTGATACTGTTATGTAATCAATTTAAACAACAGAAAACAGACAAAGCACTACTTGAATGAACATTAAAATGAATAATTTGCTGTAGGCATGGGTGATAAACCGAATGTTTACTGCTACCATCATTCACTAAGATAACCGGCGAAAATGTTCCCATGACAGTAAAAGAAATAAATTTAACGTCGCTTTTTTGCCTGTGTGCCCCTTTAAGACACTGCAGTGAGTGTAACAATGTTACTCCACCCATCCAGTCAGAAGAAGAGTAAACAAAGAGAACACCTGATGAGCTCGTAAATGAAATTAAATCAGTTAGTCTTGTGGAGCTGAGCGAGTGTAGAGACGAAGTCAAGCACACGCAGATACGTTGTTGGGGGTGCATTATCAGTTCGACGCGCAGCAGAAGGTTTTGAGGGAGAGTGTGTGAGTTTAAAAGGCTCACATTATTCTCACTCACTCGCTTAGACAAGTAACTCAATTTGGTGGCACAAAAATGACACCATAGATGTTGAGCAAAAGAACATGAAATTCAAAGTTTGTCTGAAAACTGTCCAACTACCCAAAGTAACACATCCAACCTCTTCCACCACCTACAGCACAACTGTAGACTGTGCAAAAGGCTCCATTACCTTTGAGCAAAAACATTTACAAGAGAGGAAACATTTTTCTCTTGTTCAGTGAGACTTTGATGAATGTTTAAACTTGAATGGTTACAATACATTTAGATTTCATTAAAAGTAATATGTAATTTGATTTGGTCAGAAAATAAATGAAAAATAGATCAAATAGATCCTGCACACGCCATCATTTTCAGATAGAGGGATTTGAATTTGTCATGATATTGATTTGAGTTCATATCGTCCAGCCCAACTTTGCCATTTAGGACAAAACAGCACAAGAAAAGATGCTTATATGCAAAGGAGTTTCCTTACCTTCATCAAGTAATGAAGGATCCACTTTTGGCGACAGAAATGCAATGAAGAGGTTGAGGTGGTAGATTCCCAAAGCGTATGTTACTATATACCAACCCTGAGAAGCAGCACAAGAAAACCACAATGTTGTAATACTTATTCAGTTAGGAAAAAACAAAGACAGTGATTGATTGAGGGTCACAAAAGTCCCTCTGTAATCAACAGTAAGTGCACATTTGCATTTTACAAAACAAGAATAAAGCTAAAGATCACCTGTAGTATGTACACTCTGATCATGTAGATTGCAGTAAGTAGTAGAGTGAGCGCCCATCGTACTGCATAGAAGGGTGTTGATTTGTCAAGCCATGTCTGATAGACCTATGAAAACAAAAACAAAACAAAAAAAACACAAAATGTACCGAATACCTTAATACTAATGAATTTTGTGATTGTCATGGTAGTCACCTGTCCAACCCCTGTGAAAAAGGCAGCAACTACAGATGGTTTCCCATGGATTGACTCTCCAACACTGTCCCCTTCTGACATCCTGCCAGAAACCAAAAACGTGTTTTCATTGACAGTGGGTTTATTGTTCATGGGAGCAAAACAGAACTTTAGAAATATGACATCTAATTTAAAAAAAAAACAACTATTGCAATAAATGAAATTCATATATCTTAAATATCACCAAACTGCGATGAATTTATGTTTAATTCCTGCCAGATTCTTGCTCAATTGTAATACATTTAAACTAAAAGACACAGCGAAAATAAACAAGCTGTTACAATTAGTTGTTTCATTAATAATAATGCTACTAGCAGAACTGTACCATGAAAAACAGCTTTTTATTTGCTGTTACTCTTCCATGTTTTTACAACATTTGGTTATTTGGGGTTAAAAAAAGTCTTATAAGCTTTAAGATAAACTGAGGGACAAAATCTACCCTAGAAATTCAGCTTTAAGACAAATTAATATAAAGCTTTTTTGTTGTAATTTTTTGTGTGTGTGATACAATCTTACACAAAATGTGCTGTTGTACCTTTTAAAAGTAATTACAGGAAATGCTCTAAGATTTTAAAGTTGTTTTTAGACAAACGTGTGAGCGACAGTGTAGATTATGAATTTCTGTACTGCAAGTTTCAAATGAAACTACAAGAAATTCCTTAGTCTAACTACAGGGTTAATAGCTGAATTCTAAAGGTGGCAACCAGGAAATCCATTTACTGTGTGGAATGGATAAGGAGTAAAGTTACCTATTCTACAGCACACAACTAATGCTGAGATTTAAGTATGTCACGTTGTTTATTAATTTCAAAAGCGAGGGTTTTGAGCTTCTTTTACAGAATATTTCATTTTAACTTAAACATATAATATTGGATGGTGTAGAAAACCTTGAGAAACTGGTGCTGATTGTAGCTAGCCAACATTTTTATAACTGTAAACCAACAAGCACAGGTTTTGTCGAAGTAAAATGACTCATATGGAATCTACATGAAGGCATTAATGTAGGTTACATATCCTAAGATGCTATTGTGGCATTTCATCCGAAATAAATGTGAACTATACGCACTAGCTTAAAAAAATAGCTCTAAAAATGGCTAACAAGACATGTAAATGTACGTTGCCCTTTGGCCCAAATTTTTGGACGTACGGGTTATGTAGTTCTTATACAAGCCTACGGTTTATACGAACGTTCGTTCAGCAACGCTATCTACCTACATTTCCCACAACTCCTTCTTGGAGAGACCACGACGGATCATCAAATGAACGTGTAGTTTATTAAATCTCTTCTCTCACCTGTGGGTAGTCGTTAAAGGCACTTAAAGAACTACAAAAACCAGCAGCGCTTCTAAAAACTGGACAACTCACTTCCTGTGATACGTTTCTATGTTACCAACGGTTTGAAGCTAGCCTGTGTTAGCATGATTAGAAAAGCATTATTCTTTAGAGAAAACGTTTATAGTCAAACAATAATAATACGATTTTTAAACCTGAACACCTGGTTTATCCCTCATTATTGTCACCCGGTGGTGTAAGCAATTTAAACAAAAAACAACAATGACAGTAATTTCATACCTGATATGGCCTCTTGAGTCACTACCCGGCTCTACCCAGCTAGCTACACTAGCCACTTCTCGTGTGAACACGTCAGTACTTCCGCGAACATGAGGACATTCTAGTATGGCAAGCAATTGTTACATCTTATCACATCACCTCAGGCCGTTGATTTATACCGTGAGCTGCCTTTTATTAGAGCTTAATGTTTTTCATTGTCTGATTTTTTTTTAACTTTTATATCAACAACATTTGATTTGTTTAGATCTTCAGGTTAATGTACTGTGGCTATCTGCAAATCAAGCTTATTCGATTGAAAAAGTCTTTTTTCAAAATGGTGGCCCAACACGGTGGTCCTGAGCATCAACGCTTGTCTCTTCCAAGCCCATCACCTAGCAATACCCAAAGCACTTAAGTGGTTTTTTATTTATTTATTTTTTTTGCTTTGGTTTTTTGAGCATTTAGATCCACTACAAAGCAAACAAAACTTGACAGTTTCTAAAACTGTTCTTTACAGTGTGCATTATTAAATACTTGGTCAGTCAGCAAACTGGTTAAGCTAATTTGGTCAGGTTTGTGAACCCAAGGACATACAAACAAAATAACAGGTATTCTTAGATTAATTTGAAGTTACACTCAGCTTTCAGGTTACTCAGTACAGACACGAACGGGTATCATAGTTTACAGTAGCTAGAGGCAAAAAGTCCTGGAACTTTTTATCTGGTCTGAATAAAACTTGTTGCATTTAACATAACTTAATAATTTACATTTGATTTTTTTTTAGAAACAATTTCAAATATAGATTTTAATCTTGATAAATATAGTAAGTAGTAGGTTTAATACAGTGGGGAAAATAAGTATTTAGTCAGTCACCAATTGTGCAAGTTCTCCCACTTAAAAAGATGAGAGAGGC
>JAUZNJ010030171.1:0-40266 GCA_034780135.1 Jordanella pulchra
TGGATGATGGATGGATGGATGGATGGATGATGGATGGATGGATGGATGGATGGATGGATGGATGGATGGATGGATGGTATAACCAGTTGCAATGATTCAGTATGTAGAAGTTCATCTTCCTGTATAATGTGCCACCTGTAGGTGGCAGCATTGCTGCAGCAGCTTTCTGATTGTGGCTGGAATCTGTCATCCCCAGCTGTTATTACTCAGCCCAGCCATCAGTAAATGCGTTTATGTGTGCACAGAAGCGGACCTAACCCATCATGTAAATGTGAACGTGTTTCTAAATCTCAAACAAGAAGTACTGAGAAAATGTATTTGGGGACAAAGAGAACTCCTCTTCTGGAGTGGAAAAAAGAACGCAGCAATTTAATCAGGGTCTGATTAATACTAATTTTTCCACTTTTAAGACAATTAGATTCTTCACATCCAAGTAACCTGATCAATAAAGTGTTCCTCCCACAATACAGACAATCTAAGCTGTTGTCAGTTGTGCTATTTTTGCCTGCTTAATACAACTGCAATTTTAAACTGTCATCTTGAATAATCTGCTTAACCTTTCCTCTGACAGAACTGCAGGTGACAGGTTCTTAAAGTCTTTCCACACATACACCTTTCAGGGTTCCCTGGTGAAGCAGACAATCTCTCTTTCCCACCATCACCATGTGGGCACAGGAGTGAGCAGCTTCTTGTTAGATGACAGGAACAGCGGGTTACCCAGCACTTCCAGCATTGGACCATGAAAAGAAAATGTGTATTTTAGCTGCAGGGCTCCCTTCGAGGTCTCATGCTTGGCATTAAAGCAGGTTCTCAGGGAGGTTTACAGAGCTTGCTGTGGCTCAGCGAGTGTCCGTGTTGTTCACAAATCTCTGCATTTCAAGTCCCTGCAGGCATAGGACGTCTGTAAACCAGAACTGCTGTTGAAATAGACGTCGTTCAATCTTTTGAGCTGTCATGATCTTTTTTCCTTTTGTTTCTTAAATTACATGTTGAGCTCAAATATTTACTTCAATACGTCAAAGTGACAATGCAGTTCAAACGTAATTAAACCCCTCTGTTTATTTATTTATTTTTGTCACAAAGAGAAGTTTCTGATTGACAAACTCATTAATATCAGATAGAGATAATATCAGTGAATTCAGTATGCAGTTTTCAAAATGATTACTCTGTTTATTAAAAAAACAACTCTGGGACAACCTGGGGCTATGAGAAAAAGTAATTGCCTATCAAACCAGATAGATTTGCCCTAAATGGCAGCAAGAACTACTGTGATATCTGTGATAACTGGTAGAGGTTTGCTTTTACCTCACTGTAAAGCAGGTTTACGCTTTGTAATGTTTTTTTAGCCATGCTGTATGGTTTTCAACATGAATCCTTCTTTGGTGTATTTTACAGACTCTTTATTGGATTCAGCTCCTATTTAACTAAACAGCTCATAAAGTCTCACCTGTTGGTGAGCATCAGATCATTACCAAAGTGTGTCACTTTCAGGAATTTAAAGAATGAAGCAGAATTTTTGTTTCCATCAGTTCTTGACAATTCATCAGATCATATACCAACTCTATCATTTACTGTCAGACAAATGTGTTTCTTTTGAAATTGAATCAATTCTCCATAAAGTCTTGGGGATCATTAAGGGATTTTTGGTCAATTTGAAATGGGCCTCTATCAGCAGTGGTTTTGGCCTCGGAAGTTTCCCATTGTTGGTTAGTCTCTTTGCTATTTGGGACCTTGATTACAAACCTTAACTCAAGTCAGTGAAGCCTGCAGTACATTAAATGTTGTGGGTTTCTTTTCGATCTCCTAGACATTCCTGCAAAGGTTCACCAATGGTTTTATGTTTTCTGCTAAATGATTGTAACTATAGTGTGTTGGATTTCTAAAGCTTTAGAAATGGCTTTGTAACTCTCTCAAGTGTAATAACTCTCAACGATTTTGTTTCTCATCCGTTCTTGTTCTGGGCATTAAATGTTGACTCCAAGATCTGTTAACGTACTCATAGAGTTTTTTTTAAGTAGTTTCTTGATTTTATTGCTCTGTAAGCAATCAGACCCTCGATTCAAGCGATAAAAAAAGAGAAAATGATGATTAATTACAATTGACTCCAGATTGAACAAGAGCTGTGTTTTGTCTGTTTTTTTAATCATACAATAAGGTTAGCTTGATGTTGATAGTTTTTTTTTCTCCCACATCAATTAAGTAGTCATCTAAAAACAGCAGTTTTAACTTATGTCATCTTTGCCTGATATACGAAATGTTTAATGAGCTCAAACATTTAATTGGTATAAAAGGATAAAAACAGATTAAGGGGAAAATGCTGTTGCAAAGAGTTGTACATTTTGTATTCAAATAGTGATGCAAACTTCCTTAATACAGAAGGTGATCCCACCAGAAAGATATGTATTAAGAAGGAATACGGGTAGGTAATAGGAGAGCTCTGTCAAAAATATTACTCTTTGTGTTGTTTGTCCTCTTCCTAAGACTAATTTCCAGCTGGATTGGGAAGAAGAGGGGGAAAAAGAAGGAAGATAACTGCAGGTCCATTCCTCTACCCCATACCAGTAAATTGGCTCTATATTAAATTTCAGCCTCATCTATCAATACAAAGAACAGTTGCGAAATTACTTTGTTGCTCACAAATCGCTGGCAACAGACTGAGCCTCTCCTGAAACAGGCCCATCATTTATCTGGTTCACATTTCCTCCTGAGGTGAAAGGGAGCAGGACGCAGTCAGACTTTTATTTGTTCCCTGGGTGATAGATGTGACCCCCTAGAAGTACTGATTACGATATTACCACAAGCAGAGGAGGAATCTACTAAACATTAAGACCTGTTGGTTACCTTTGGGTCCCCTCTTTTTCTCAGCACGTACTGAGCCTGAGCTACAGGAGTCTCACACACCAGCTGAATGTACAGAGCTGAAATTTTCTCAAGGAAGCAAAGCTATCTAGTTTGACCCAAGAGGGTGACATTTTAAAAGAAAAAAAAGTTAGTTAAAATTAAAAGTACAGCAGCCCCCATACTTTTGATTAATTTAGAAAACTTAAGCTGATAATTTGGTGTATTTATTCAGCTGTAAAAGAAATACTCCATGCTGAGAAATAATGTCTTCTAATGACTTTTTTTCGATCATCAGCACCACTTTTTCCGGTGTTTCCTGGATGTTAATACTTTGGAGAACCTTTTAGCTTTCTCTTAGCAGGATACAAGAAAATCGATAGTTGGGCACAAAACAACAACAAAAAACTCTTGATCACCCAAGACCTGGGTCTTGCAGATTTTCAACCATTATCCTGCTAAATAACTTATTCTGTTTTAGGTTTTCTGGCAAAGTCGGTCTTTTGATGTGAAACGAGCTCACAGGACCATTAATCCTCTACCAGTATATGCATAACAGTACACACCTGTGATCTGCAGAACTGCTGAGATGACTGTGCAGTTGTTGGGTGCATCAGAAACGGATAAGAAGCTGAGTACAGGGAGCTGGTGGATCGCTTTTTGGCATCGTGTGGAAACAATCATCAGATCCTGAATGTCAACAAAACAAGGGAGATGACTGTAGATTTCAGAAACATGAGTTATTCAAATCCTCCCTTGCATCATAGGAGAAGATGTTGATGCGGTGGAGGAGGATTAATAACTCAGTGTTCACCTGGACAATAGAGTCAACTGTGAGGTCGTCTGCAAGAAGCTGAGGTCCTTCAGTGTTTGCAGCATGATGCTGCATATAGTCTACGTCTTTTCTGCCAAAGCATCAGAGAAGATTAACAAGCTGATAAAGAGCGGCTCTGTTCTAGAAACTCATTTAGAACCTCTAAAGATGATTTAATAGAGAAGAATTCTCTAAAAAAAACTTAAAGACAACCATAAGCATCTTCTTCAGAGTGTTTTTAGTCAGAGGTTTGTTCCAGGTCCTATGCGAGACTAACCTGGCATCAGCCAGATTGATCCATGTTGTTCATTTTGAATTCTACGTCATATCCATTTGGAGAAAATGTTTGCAAATAGAAGAGACAGTTCTTTGAGCTTATTGGGTAAATCACCAGCCTGCCTCCAATGTTGAGCTTTTAGCCTACGTATCTCAGCAGCAGTCAAACGAAAGCGTCTCTATTTAGAGTTGGACAACCATGACTCTGGGCTCCCAAATACCAGCTAGTAATTGAAGCTGAGCATATTTTTCATCAATGTCGCCAAGTTTTAAAGCAGTAATGCCCAGCTTTTCAGCTTCAGCCACTTGGTGGTTCATGAAAAACGACTAAAGAAGACATGATTATAACATTAGGATTCCTCTACAGCCTCTTGATTTGTTTCATAATTTGCATAGCTAAATCCAGTTGGGAGGAATGCGGAAACATTTTTTTTCATGAACAAAGGCACAAGTCACATCCTTTGGCATGTTTTTCAAAAAAGAAGTAGAGGGTATCCCAATTAAAACAGGCTGAATAACAGAGTCTACAGGTATGTTCACCAGCGCAGACATGTTTGTTTTGCTTCAGCCTCCTGCTTCAAGTTGACATCGTGTTACTACATTTCATTGCATCGAAACATTTCTATATTTGAGCCCAATGCTCAAATGGCAAGATGTTTTTCAGGAATCTTGCTGATTCCCCAAATGTTGCTTGCAGACAGACCTCTAGAGGAGATCCTTCCTGCAGCCATCAACTGGAAAAAAACAAAACTGAAAAGAAACTGTAGGAGTGAGAAACACTGAATTTCTCTTCGGGAATTAAAAAGGATTTGGAATTAGATTTATATTGAATGGAGTGTTTTTCCAAATTATTCCTCTCTCTTGTAAAAAATACTCATCCCAATTTTTATCTAAATACCTACACGGTTTAGATAGTTCTACGTGTTTATATTTGTTTTGGTAGGAAAGCAAACTCTAATTTGATATGTTCGACATGCTTTCCGAATTACTGTTTTGTATATTGCTTGAATCAATACTTGTAATAGAGACTCGCTGACCTAAAGGTGCCACTCTTTGCTGCATTTCTCTGGCAATTAACTTACTGTTCTCCTCAGCATGTTGTAACTGGATCACTATGGGTTTTGATCCAGTTGCACTGTTCTTGCTGTTTTAAGGTTGTTCTTTACATCTTTTAGCTCTTGCAGTAGAAACACTTAAGTTAGCAGTCTTTTTGAGTTATGAAGATCAGCAAACATCTACCCTTAAAAAAATCCTCTTGTTATTTTATTGTCCATTTATTGGGGATGCTAAGAAGTGGTTCACAGGTAGCATATTTTTACAGTAATATGTTCTTTACATTTAACAGGTGTTCTCCAATATGGATTAGATTCATTTATTCTAATATTTCATGTGGGATTAAGCTACGTCCATAAAAGCTTAATTTGTTTTAAGGTTTCCTTCACACTACAGGTGCCAACAAGTGTGAAGGTCACTGTTCTTCTAAGAACACTAAAAAACTCAGGAACAAAGAAAACAATTCCCTGAAAAAAGCTGCACACTCAAGGTGAGAGTTAACAGTGTACCTGGAGTGAAGGCGGTGACGGAGGCAGCCCAGTGATAATGGAGTGGCAGGGCATTGTAGGTTTTGGTTCTTTCAATGCCGCACCGACAGCTAAAATTATCAGACCAGCAGGTCCGGAATCTCCTTTTGTGCTGGCAGCGTATTGCCAGGTGAAGATTGTGGGTGGAAATAATCAGCCCTTTTAAAGGTCAGTGGAAGTTAAGCACACCCAAAGTACGCCATGACATATTCTGGATGATAAGAAATAACTTTCAGCGTAGAAAAAAAAAATAACGAGAGTTCACCTTGTCCTATTTATGCTATCATGATTGCTCAACTGTCACTCAAATAGCACATTTGCAGTCAACCTGAGAGCACCCGTAGAAAGCCTTACCCATCCCCACATGCTTTGAGTCTAATAAACAGCCTTTAGAGGTTCAACTTTGTGGATACTGTTCTTTTAAATTGCACGGGATGATGACTACGGTACCAAACATCTACTTAAAATGCACAGTTGGTGGGAGCTGTTATTACTGTCAGCGGGGCAATGATTTACCGCACATGACCTGCTACAAGTGAACTTTCAATAACTTGGTGATTACAGTAAAAGCCACACATTAGGATGGAGGCTTACAAACTTGTGCAACTTTTTTTATATTTTATATATTTTCCATCTAGTTTTATCGGGTAAATTTAGCAATATTTAACAACAGTTTCTACTTTTATCTGTTTAGCAGGAAGAGATTTGATAAATTTCTGAAACATAAATGTTGTGTTTCATTATTAAGCTAACTTGTCAATCTAAGTAGTTTAAAATATTAACTGGAGTCAAAAATAGCCTATATTTGTTTTTCTTAGATTTAAACATTTGAATGTTTTCAATATGATTTGATTTGGGGACAAAATGACAATGCTAGGACCTTTTTTAAAATTGACTCATCAAAAGAGCAAATTTCATTCTATTTAGCAGGGATTTGATCTGATAGGACAAATCAAAGTTTTCAACAACCGTAAGGAAGGAGAAGTATGCTTTCTTTCTTTTTTCTTTTTAACAAATTAAAATCTGAACAGTGTGGCATGCATTTGTACTTAGCCTCCTGAGTCACCATTTCACAGAACCACCAGTCAATGTAAAAAAAAACAATTCATCTATTTTTTGCCACATCTTCTCCAGAGATTTAATCATACTTTGACTGAATGAGGAACGTCTATATGATAAACATCAGTTTCCAATTCTAGCCATAGATTCCGGGATTTCCATCTAAACTATGACTGGGCTAATTTGACATATGAATGCTTCTTGATCTAAAACATTGCACTGTATCCATAGCTGTATGTTTATGTTGCTGTTATTTTTCAATCTGTAATAGACTGCAGTCCAATAATATTGAATTTTAGCTCATCTTTCCAGAAACTCTGAACAGTTTATCACTGTTAAAGGAAAAAAAAACACTATAATTCTATTATAACTATTACAGGATTACATATAATAATGTGATGAGCAAAGTTAGTTAACATCCATAAAATAGGACCTGATCTTCCAAGAATCGAAATAAGTAACAGTAAATTTCTCAGGCAAAAAGAAAAAGGGTGCGTGTTATATTGGATGTATTATAGTGGCTGTATTGTGGCTGATCTACAAAAATAATAACATGGCAAGCCAGAATGATCATGTTTAGCACTTAGGTTTAGTTCTTAGTTCACTACTGTGGGACTCCCTGAATCTGTTTGGATAGAAGCTGGTACGTTACGCAGAACCTTCCAAGCAGATTGGGCAAAGTGACATGTAGCACCTGCCTACCAAAGTGTGGTTTTAGCCAGTCACTTTAACAAATAAAAATGTCAATAGACAGCATGAGAAACCACAACATCACATGCTTTTAAGCTGCTGATGTTTCTCTTTCAAAGGTAACACGGTTGATTATGCCAAAACAGATGTGGTATCAGCAGCCATACGTACAGCCTCCTGCACTGCCATGTTTATTTCAGTCACGCTGTGGCTTGGCATCTCTGGTTTTCATCACAGCTATAGGTGCCGCCTTAAAGCATAATAACGTAACTCGAATTTCTGGACCTATTTTGGGTCAGTCTCAAACGGTTTAAGTAGTGGTACGAGATGCACTCTGGTGTGTTTGCGAAGTCACAAATGCCACGGAAATCCATCTTCATGATGCTGTTTGATCATTAATGTTATCCCAGGAAACTGCTGATGACCCTATTTACTAAACCAGTAACATTTGAAGGCATTTAATTGCAATGAATTGTATCAAGTGATGTCATAGTAAAGGGTGCTGATTAACATTTGATCATTTTTACTCATTTTTCGTCCTCAATATGTAAAATACAGCATTTAATTTTGGTCTCTAAATGTAAGTCCCAATCATTTTTTTGGGTGATTTACATATGTTTATTAAAAAATCAGAAGTTGTATAAAAACTTTTAGATGTACCTCTCTTTTATTCCAGCTATAAAAAAGATATGAAGTCTCATGTACTTCATTGCGTCTTCAGAGCTGCTTTTGCTCCGTACTATTATATGCACTGACATTGACTTCAGCAGAGTTCAGGCAGAGAATTACGGGACAAGCCAATTGGGACTGCTGACTTTACAGCACGCCAGGACAACAGAAGGTCAGTCTTTGCCTTCCCTTTGGGCATCAGTCTTGGAAACAGAATGATGGCCCCAGAGAGGGTGATAAGTAAACATAGTTTTTAATGGACTGTGTATGGCTGGTGGTCATCTGCGCGGGGCTGGGGGTGGGCAAGGCACAGAGGGCGACGGTGCACTCTGCGGCAGCTTTTATTAATGCTATCATTGATCAGATAGACCAGGGGAGGAAAATGAAAGGTGGTGATGAATTTAGGTCTGCTGTCTACTGTGTGAGGAGAGGACAAACTGCTAAGGCTGGTTGAGGTCACAGATGAAGGATACATTCCAACAGAAGACACATAGGATGATTCATTCAGCAGATACAATTAAAAGTCCTGTGGAGCAACAAAAAGGGCCAAACAAAGCATTAATTTTAATTTTATTAATGCCTCCAATATTATGACTAGAATATCTAACAAACTGCTCTAAAGCCAATATCTAAATTGTCTGAATGATCTTATTATTATTATCCTTTTTAATTTCTCTCTCTCTCTCTCTCTCTCTCTCTCTCTCTCTCTCTCTCTCTCTCTCTCTCTCTCTCTCTCTCTCTCTCTCTCTTTCTCTCTCTCTCTCTCTCTGTAAACTCTTTTTGTTTTCTTCTTTCTATTCATTTAATCCTCAAATGACTTCAAAATGTTCTGTCAAAGATGACAAACAGTCTTTGGGGGAAAATGAATCCTGTACATCACAATTAATGCGTCATTGGTACCAGAAAACATGGTGGCAGCATCATGGTGCGGAATTGGTTTCTCTGAAGCTAGTCAGAGTTGATGAGAAAATATAACTCCTTACAATGAAACGTGGGCTCCATCCTGGACAGGATGCTGGTCCATCACCGTCACCATCACAGCCAGTTGAACTCATACCAAGATCCACGTTGAAAACACTTTACAGACAAATTAAACCCGTTTGTATTCTAAATGTTTATAGTTATATCAAATACATGCTATGTGCATATTGACATCCCTACTTGAAAAAGCAAAAAAACAAAAAAAAAAACAAAACAAAACAATCAAAGTCTTCCATAGTTGTGGTCTGGAAATGATGAAATGTGAAACACTTCAAGAGGGATAAATACAGATACAATGATAAACTACAGATGCACTCATTTGAAGTATTTAAACCTTCCTCTATATTAAACCCACAAAATGTTGTATTTAACAGCCAATTTAACAGCCAATGTGAGAAAGAAGGACTATGTGTGTGCAGTTGACTCTGTCTGGTATCTTTGCCATTTCCATGTAGTGTCTGTTTTGTAGCTTTAAGCTTCTGGATTTAAAACCTTTTTATTTACAGATATGAAATTAAAAGAGCTTTCTGACTTAGATATTTGTAGATCTAAATAAGACAAATTTAAAAGCATTTTTGTGTCTTTTCTCAAAGCATTACTGTCTTTCCAAAACTAACTCCCATGTCTTTGAATGCATATCTCTTCATACAGAGTAAGAAAATGAGTGCGTGTGAGCTGGTACATGTGTTGATGATTTAGGTTGAGAAATGTACTTACCATGTGTTGTACTGAAAGAAGGTTTGCTTCTTTTTTTTTTTCCCAATGACTTGCAGCTACAGACCATGTAACTTAATCCACTTGAGTTCTGCCTGGCACCAGCTCTGCTTTCCGGCAGCTGAATGGGCCTCAGTGGAGTGTGGGCTTCATGGTTTTTGACTGAGTGTCGGCCCCTGGAAGGGGGCGAATTTTGGACGTCTGTCAGCTTTTGTGTAAATGACGTTCCAGTCCATCATTACCATGAGTGAAGTGACAGCTCTGCATCAACACTCTTGTTCCCTGCACCTCTAATGCTTTTTGCAGCTGTATAAGAGGAGTTGTTGTTTCCAGGAACAAATAGCTCACATTTAGGGAAAGGTAAAAGCTTAGCTTTCAAGGAGGGAAGTGGGAATTTGAAGTAAACCAGCGAGAGAAGCCTAAAATTAGAATAAATAGTGTGGCTGTAAGTAGGAAGGAACAGAGAATTACTTTGCCTTGCAAAAGTGTTCATATACCTTAAGCTACTTTTTAACAGGCTGCAACGCCAACCTATTTTTTCTTTTTATTAAAGATTTAATATGCAATAATGTGCAATAAACACAAATGTAAAGTCGAAGGTGTTTTTAAAATATTTAACAGTGAAATACTGATTTAAGAATAAATCTAAATGCTTAGGAAAGGTTCTATAGATCTGAGAGCTTAAGTACAGAGCATTAATTAGAAAAGGAGCAAAGCTTTTTATAATTATTCTAGTGGAGCTACCCAAATCCACA
The DNA here is from genome assembly GCA_034780135.1 of Jordanella pulchra. Lineage (NCBI taxonomy): Eukaryota > Metazoa > Chordata > Actinopteri > Cyprinodontiformes > Cyprinodontidae > Jordanella > Jordanella pulchra. The sequence goes on from JAUZNJ010030171.1 coordinate 10,377, forward strand.
GCTCTGGGGGATATGAGAACTATTTCCACTCAGCATCTCTGGGTGTTATGGAAAAGAGACAAGAAGAAGGACATTGCTGAAGAAAAAGCCACAAGAGAGATGATGAATGGCTAATTTGCATTTTGCCACTAGCCATGCGGGGGAAGACTAAACATGTGGAAGAAGGAGCTCTGGTAGAACGTGACCAAAGCAGAACTGATAAGATGGACAAACCAACACACAACCCTCACTGAGGGCTATGTTTCGTGCGACCTTTACCTGTGTTGATGCTTTACTTCAGCGCGGTCTGAAGGGATAGAAAGGTGTGAAAAGCTAAATATACAGGATGATACAAATGGATGCTGAAAAAGTTTAAAGATTGGGCCAGAGGTTCGGCTTGTGTTGAACAGAAACCTTAACGAGTCAAAATCAAAGACGGAAAAATAACTGCCTTTTGTAAAACAGAACAATAAGGTATTGAAATCTAGCTTTTGATATTGATATAATGGAATTATAGGAGCTGAAGAATAACTGACTGAAACAAAACTGATCAACAGAGACAGGAAGACAGCTACAAAAAGAAAGAAATGATGGATGGCATAAAGATCTGACAAGGAGATGATGAAACAGATTAGCTTAAACGACTGGGGAGGAGATTAAATTAAAACCAGATAACACTGGTCAGAAAAAGTACAGAGAACCTCGGGGAACAACCTGAGGCGCTGTCAAAAAATGGACAAATCAAGACAGAAATGAGCATCAACCAGCGTACAGAGTCTTAACAAAACATGAGGATAAATATTAGAACATGAATTCAAACAAATACAAGTAGCAACTGTACAGTAGAAAACTTGGTGGGATCTCAGCATTAAAGGACCTCAGATGGAGGAGTCAAACATTCAAAACCATTAAAGCCTAAACTAATCTTAACCAAAGTGATAATTAAAAGAAAAAAAATAATATAAAAAACAGAAGCAGAGCTAAAATGAATGGATTTAGATCAAAGTATCTTCATATGTCAGAAAGGTCTAGTCAAAGTCTGGAGCCAAATCAAGAATCTGTGGAAATATTTCAAAAGATTGGCTTTATTTTATCAATGCTGACAGCTTTAGCTATTTTGTAAGTTTTGCAAGTATCTGCATAGATTTCAGTCTCTAAATGTGCAAAGCATGTAGAGATATCCCAAAAGAACTGCAGCTGAGAAGCAAAAGGTGTTTGTATTTCACATAAATCCCTCCAAAATAAATTGAAGTTTGAGGGCTGAATCCTGTTCAAAAATGTTCAATGAATACTTTTGCAAGGCACTTGTGTTTGGTAATTACATTACACTGAGCACAACACTGGCAGACATCACTGCCGCCATGAAAACAAATCCTCTGAAGGATAAGACTCTGGGTGACTCATCCTATATTTTTCTGTGTTTAGTGTTCACGGATTATTCTTTATCTGTATTTCACTACACCATCTGGTCTGCTTCAAAATGAAATAAAAAATTAAACTTTGAAACTCCTAGTTTAATCGTCCACCAGATTACAGTAATAAATAACTTTTCTTGTTTCAGTTTTGATGGTTTTATAAGTGGTAAAGGGTCTTTTATATTTAAACAAGACAAGTGAAGCACTGTCTCTGTCTCTGTGAGACCCATGATGGAGACAGAAAACCCCCAAAAAAACAGCCATACGAACAAGTGGAAAGAAAACGACAAAATGACACTGGATATAAACAACTCTAGAACTCTGAGAGGAATGAAATGTAGATGTTATTTGGCAGTTTGATTACTCTTGATTCAGCCTTGAATCCTTTAAATTGTATTTAATGCTACTTTTTTGTCTTTAGTCCACTATCTCCACATCCATGCACACTGCCTTTAACACGCCGCACGGGGTCGCTAGTGCCTGCCAAAGTGGGCAGTCATGCAATTGGTTACTCATGTCCGATAACAACTTTTTAGGCTTTTAATGTGGGGCGCACATGGGAAACACATTACTGAAGCTGAACAGACAACCAGGGACATTTAAGTAAAGATTAAATGATCTGAGCAGAAAAATACGAGTGTCACTCAACGAGTGCTTTGTGTTATAGTTATTCCAAATAGTTCAAATAATAGTTGTCTTCTCTAGTTGAAGGATTTGTGGAAGACGCCTCCCGTGGAGCGCCGCGGGCAGATGCTGTCACCGCTTCCTTCCTCTGCGCGTCTCACTGCGTGCATTGGACGGAACGCGTAGGCTGCCGACTCTGCACACCGGACTCCTGCCTTTTCACATAAACACGGAAAGATGAAGCCCTGAAGTCGGACTTGTGTGACATCAAAGCAACATCCCGAACCACGGTCCATTCAGGACTGGCAGAGGAAAATAGTGGTTCCGGTGCGCGCCGCAGACGTTGTTGGAGTTGCGCACGAGACTTTAATGAAACGACGGGTTGCGAAGGCGTGGATGTATGCTGTTTTCTGGCACAGAAATAACTTTTTTACTATTATTATTATTTCATTGAATCTTTCAGGATGCATGGTACAAAACTGTAAGTGCCTCCTTTCGGACTTTACGCACTCCACCGCAAACAACTTATAGGAGCATCCAAACAAACTGAACATTTTTAAAGGAGAAATTGAGCATTATATTTATATTTTTATCTCTTTTGGATGAAATTGAGGATGTGACAGAAAGTAATTCTGAACTGAGCATTATTGCCATCACCTCTCAAGAATCATCTATGAAAAACCATTAAAATGCTGAAAGGATCGACGCAAAACAGCAAGTTTTCAGTCATTTAATTTCCAAAAGCCTGTATAAAATCAATTATTGCTCAGTTTTGTTCATCCAGTTCAGCTTGAGTGAAAAAAATACCTCGGACGAGTCAGGACAGTTATCCCAGAAATAATGCGTTTGTTTTTTTATTGATGCTGGATGACTTCCTCTGTTAATACTAAGACATTTGGAGATGCATTCAAATTTAGAGGGGAATTACTGCTTTTCCACAATCCAGAGAAACATGTTGCACATCCTGCTGCTGCAGTCGGTGGTGTTACTTTGGGGAGGTAAGCAACATTTTACCTTTTCTTCCCGTTTTTCTTTGTAGTGCAGTAAACTGTGTAAGCCACCAACAAACACACCTACACGCACAGATTATAATGTAAAAAAAAAAAAAAAGTCAATACTGTTGCCCACCTATTGTGTGTCATAAACTGAGACTGTCACATAGGAGAGTTTGTTTTCGGGGGTCTATATCTCACTGAAGACACACGAACTACAGGACAGTCACTGTCTATAACATATACCCTGTCAATGAAGTTAATATCTTTTCAGTCACTTCTTATAAAATTGGCTTCGGTGTACCTGTTTAACGTTCCCACAGCGGCTCTTACAAAAAAATGTTCACATGAATAATTTAATATTGTAAAGATTATCTAGTGCCACAGAGTCACTGGGCTGTATTAACTCTGTGTTAAGTCATTTCGCTAAAATTCACCAGAAAGTTCACAACTGCTTTATATATAAAGTTATTAAAGATCTGGCATTTGAACAGCATCTGTGGGTAATATGTTTTTAAGGAGTTATTGCTGATGTGAATGATTAGGCATGGGCCAGATCTTGATGTCTAAAGCAAGTGACATTGCGGCATTCAATTAGTGCTAGAAGCATGAGAACAACAGCATCTGTTTCGGCTGTTTAGCTGGCTGCATACACAGCAGAGATCTGAGGGCAGCTGGTGGTCTGGCTAATGAATCTGTGGTTTCCTGTGGGAAAAAGAATAGACTTAAAAGGCTCTTTGGGAATATGATCCTCTCAATTATTGTGATTCTTTTTTTCTCCTAATAATACCTGACTTCAGCAGCTTTCATCATCATCAAGATTCAGGTGTATTAATGTTGACGTATAAACAACAACAAAGAGAAATTTAAAAGTAGAGAACAAATATTAATTACTTCCACTTCATATTCCTGGCATGCCTGCTGTTCTGGATGGAGACCTCCTGTGACTTTTTTTTTAATTGCAAAAATACTAGCAACTCATCTTGTTTCTTTTGAAGTCTAGAATGGGCAAAATATTTGGATAGATTCCTTACAAGGACTCAATTCATGGTTTTCCACCAAAACATTGTTTTTGCCGTGTTTAGCACGTAAACTAACTCCTGCGTCCTAATGCACATGCCATGCTCATATCCCATCTTGGAGTTTAATTGACTTCGCCTCCGTTGTGAGAGTTTGTGATTCACTGCTTCGAAGAGTCTGGCCATGATGTCTGCCTTATGCCATGGCCCTTATACGGTCACAGCTCACAGGGTGATCCTAATTGAGCTTTCTGTTTCAAGGAACCTTCGGGGTACCTTCATTTTTCAAGATGAAAGGTGATGAAAATTAATGAAAATTGATAACACAGAGCAGGATATGAAAGAATCAGATTTGTACACAAATAGTGTTGATGTAACATAATGAGACCTCAATTAGGTAGGGAAATCTGCCATTCTGGACAAAAAACCCTAAAATGCTTTACCAAACGCTTTGTTTAAGTTACCATGTTTAAAGCAAAAAAAAAAGACCAGAGAATTGAAATGTCATTCTAATCAATTACATTTAAAGCTTTTTGGAGACAAGGCCTTGAAAAAACTTGTTTCTCTTAAAATTATCCACATTTTGACCCCTTATGATTCTAAAATTATTTATATTTCATTGATGTTTTAAAGGGAAGGCCATCACAGAGATTCTAAATTTAGAATCATAATAACTGGACATCCAGTTTTTACAGCACAACATTTCATCAAATTTAACAAAGTAAGTCTATTAATGGCATACAGAAATATTTCAATAACTCCAAAGAAAAAATCCAGATTAAAAAAACAATCAAATATGGGTGTGAGCGTAGGCGAAGAAATAAAAGCAAAGTTTTTCATTCGAAAGAGCAATTTTTTTTTTTTGACATTTTGAGTTGAAAGTTGTTTTTATAGGTTAGGATGTGTTAGGGTCTGTGATGTTTTGACTTTTGTTTTTTTGTATTTTTTAAATGCCTGGAGAATCTGATCTTAGTGAATGAGACTTCAATAACCCACTGCCAAACCAGTCATGCTGAAAGATGTTGCAGGCTGCAGATCGCTCTCCACAGTGGCTCCGAACGTTTGTCACATGTGCTCAGTGTGAACCTGCTTTCCTTTGGAGGAGCAGGCGATTTGCCAATCCTTGTGTTCTCTGGCAAGCACAGGGCATCCTGCACAGTGTTGAGCTATAAGCACAACCCCCATCTGTGGACTCATACCATCCTAATGGAGTTGGTTTCTTACCATTTGTGCAGACATATGCACCTTTGTGGCCTGCTGGATGGCATTTTGCAGGGCTCCGGAAGTGCTCCTCCTGTTCCACTTTGCACATAAGGGTAGGTAGCGGTCCTGCTGCTGGGTTGTTGGCCTCCTGCTGCCTACTCCACATCTCCTGGTGTACTGGCCGGTTTTCTGATAGCGCCTCCAGCCTCTGGATGCTACGCTGAAAGATACAGCAAACATCCTTGACATAGCTTGCATTGATATGGCATTCTGGATGAGCTGCACTACCTGAGCTACTTGTGTTGGCTGTAGAGTTCGTCTCATTCTACGAGGAGTGTGAAAGTACCACAAACATTTAAAAGTGACCAAAGCATCAACCGGAAAGCATAGGTATTGAGAAGTGGTCTGTAGTTCCCATCTGCAGAACCACCCGTTTATTGACTGTGTTTTGCTAATTGCCAATAATTTCCATCTGTATATATTACATCCTTCAAATTCTATTTGCACAACAGCATGTGAAATTGACTGTCAATTAGTGTTGCTTCCAAAGTGGACCGTTTGATTTCACAGAATTTTAATTTAATTAAAGTTATACTGTGTTGTTTACTTGTTCCCTTTATTTTTTGAGCAGTGTACATCATCAAAGAAAAGTTGTCCTTTATTAACTCAGGCCTCCTGCTGTGAGTTACTGCATTGTTTATTATTTTCTCCTTTTTCCTTATTTCTGAGCTCATGAGGGTCCAAAAGTGGACTAAACCAGTCTACGCCTTTGAGTCTTAACTATGCAGCCAATGTGTTCATTTACAAGGTGTAGTATGGTTTTCAGCATTTCTTCATTTTGTGTCTTTTAATACCAAGAATTTAGTGACCCACATTTGATTCTTAGACTTTTTATCAATAGAGACGATTTGGTTTGGTATAGAGTTATTACAAGATGATAATGTTGACAAAAAAGATGGTTTTGCAGCATTTTAAGAAGGATAAGAAACACATATAGCAAAAGAGATTTTTTTTTTGTTTAAAAAACAAGAGAAAAAATAATAATGTTTCATATAGAGAGTAATAAAAATGTGTACAATAGATGGTTTTTAGTAACCTCATTTAGTTTCAAAACAACAGATGCAGTATTTTATGTACTCAAGGCTAAAAGGAAAGTACTTTTCAATTGTGCTTTTTCTTACGCTGCAAAATATTTAATGTAGAACCAACTCAGCAAATTGCATGTTTTATTCTTTGTACCATCATTCTAGGTAGCAATTTTTATTTATTTTTTCAATCTTTTCAATAGTTAAGTAATCTGATAGCAATACCAGTTGTGCTGCTGTTCCAAACACCCTACTGTACATTTTCAAAAATGTAAGTGTTTCTAAACGATGAAAATATCAAATTTGAGCTCAATCCTTTCTAGGATGTCATCTTATAACCCCCTACAAATAAAATGTGTGTTGGGCGGGGTGTAGACCCTAGAAGAGTAGCCAGAAAAGTTTTGTTGTGGTGACCAGGCAGGAACCATGTGCACCAAGCAGTGCCCAAACGCTGGTGTGTGCAAGAACCTTAGAGTCAATCTACACAGTTCCAACAGGAAAATGAATGAGCACAACATCCTCTTTTTCCAAATCAAGGCAGAGTAGATTTTTCTAAAGCCCTTGCTCATTGTAGACGCATATATCCAAGCTGTCTAAAGTAAATGATAGTGGACAATCGTATTTCAGCTTTGAGTTCTGGGGGGGATATCTCTGATTACATTGAAGACCCCTAGATGACTCACAGAGGTACAATTTTCTCTTCACACTATAAAACACAAAATCTAGTTCCGAGAAGAGCATGAACTCTGCATATAATCATATTCAATGTAGTGTATCAATGTGAGCAATTAGCCACAATATTTTGTTGTGATTTCATTGTAAATATTTGAAATATTAAAATGTGAAATTGGTTATAACATTCCATTTTGTGTGTTATTGTGGCCACAGTCTATTTTAGAGGAAAACTGCTTTTGAATTATGTCCATATGGGATCACCTGGTAGTAGTGGCCACGGGGGGTGGCCAGTGATTGGCTAAGGCACGCCCCTGTTAGACCATATTTGCTGCTGCAGCTCTAAATGTTTGAAAATCACACTTAGTCCTTAGTGGACCTCAAGTTACTTAATGGTTTGAAAGACAGTTAAATTATAAAGAGATGTAAAATATGCATGTGTTGCTATGAGAATGAAACTCGGGGCAAACAAGAAAATTGCACACAATAAAACAGGAGTTATCCTGAGTTCCCACTTTCCTGCATGTTTTCAATGTTCCTTTGCTTTTTCTGGGATTATAATTTAAATTATCTGAACCATGTGTTTTTCAGCAAGAGAATATACAGTAAAACATTCAGGACTGTAGGATTGGAGCTCCGTGGGTTGGAGAACAAAACTGAAATGGTCATTTTCTTCAACATTACACATGGATTAGTTACTTATGAAAGACACAATTTAAACACGAAATAACAATAAACAGCATGTCGATTAGGTTATGAAAACTATCTGACAAAAAAAACTTATTCAGACTTAAACATTTCTAGAAGTTTTGATAGAGTTTATTTAAACCCAGTGGTCGTCTGTCTTCTAACAGGTTCTGGCATTCTTCTCCATTATTTTTGAAATTTGCTGGTGGACTATGAAATATAAATGCTATTAACAGTCAGACTGATTCAACTTGACAGCAGTTTTTCAACCCATATCACTGATTTTTCTTTTCATTTGTTTTTTTCATTGATTTTTCTTCTAAAGGTAGACCGGATAAGCGTGCTGTTTTGCTAAGACATGCATATTTTTCTCATTCTGTCTTGGGCATCCAGAGGGAAGTCATAGATTTATGAAAATGTGCAGGTTTCATCATGTTTACGACAGCCTTTCTTTCGTATGATGTCATCTTCCAGCTGCCTTCTTCTGGGTGGTTGTTCTCTGCTCGCAGACAGAACAGACAGCGGGGCAGTGCTGGTAGCGGTGCTGCTGTTTACAAGATGTCAAGTGTAGCTTTAAAGACAATAGCATATGTGTCTCTGTTTCTGATAAAGGTGCCTATATCTCATAGCTCACACTGGCATGAAAAACATAAAATGGTTGTGCGAGGGGAGATTTCTATGGGAGCGTATAGCTGTGATGGAACAAAAAAAACCCCCAACATTTTCTGTATATTGTACAGTACAGACTTGTAATACATTGAAGAAACAATATATATTAAAAATAATATATTCTTCTAATTCATAGGAATGTATTGAGTTTTATTTCATGCTTCGTCCAACACATGAAGGGTTACTAATGCCGCCACCCGCTGTGTGTGGAAACTGTGAAGGGTCTGAACAAAACGGGACTTTGCAGAAGAAAAAAAATCAGTCAAATCTATGCGGGCAGACTTCTTAATTGACCTGATGGATAATTAAAGAAATGTGTCACGATTACAACCTCTACTGCCTTAAATAGATCCTGAGATGTAGATGCTTTTTTCAGTTTGCCAATTGTGATAGCTTGATCCAGTTAAATAGCAATAACTGGGGGTGTGAACCACACTCTGTCATTTAGGATTCTCCTAATTTCTACCATCATGAAATTTCCAGTTTAAAAATAGGCATAGATTTGGACAGCTGCCCCTACATTACATTGAACCTCTTTCATAATATATCTGGAGGTCCATCCTCCTGCACACATTCCAAGTCAGATGCAAATCAAATAGCCGCCCCTTGTTCTTCTGGATTGTTGGAGCCTTTTGTTGTGCATGGACTATGTGATTGGTCTTTTAAATCAAAATGGGAGTTCTTATGGAATTTCTTTGCAATCCTTTGCAATCTTTTCAACCCTCCCCCTCTGTTCAGTGATGGCTTTTCTCTTTTCACAAAGATGGCTCTGTTGATGCCTCTTTCAAACCATATGTTCTCTCCGTCCAAAATCTGCACACCTTGGTCTTCAAAGGTGTGTCCTTTGTTCAAGAGGTGCAAGTGTACAACTGAATCTTGCCCAGAACTGCTGGCTCTCCTTAGCTGTGCTGTGCGTTTAGGAGTTGTTTGGTTTCTCCAATGTAGGTTGCTGTATAGTCCTCACTGCACTGGATTGCATACGGCTTAGGTTTGGGTGATCTGTCTTTAGGATTAACCAGTTTTTGTCCTAGTGTGTTGTTAGGTTTTAAAAATGAAAACCACATGCATAACAAAAGGTTCTAATAAATTAGAAAAACAAGGACCAGCTTTTTCATTTGCATTCGATTTGGACTGTGTGCAGGAGGATAGACCCCCATGCTGCTTAAATACAACAGCATCCGAATAGAGTTTACTTTGGTGCGAGTCGACAGAATTAACAAGACTCCAAAGTCAAAGACTGGTTGCCTTCCAATTTAAGCCTGTTTTTGGTTGCCATGACCAGAATTTACAAATACATTTCCATAAATCTTTATTGAGGAAGGCTATGGCCACATATAGATGACCAGCTTGAATTTTCATTCTGTGTTTTGTTCATTATAGAATATTTCTTGGTCTCCATGTACTAAAAATGATAACTTGTACAATACAATCATGTTTATAATATATAGTTATCCTGTTTAGGCTATACATTTTACAATATATCATCATGTTTGTACAATATCATGTCATAATCAATAACATGATAGTGTTAAAAAATGTATTTTTCTCAGTGACAGCAAGATACCTCCTGAGATATCCTGTTCTAAGTTCATTGCGTTTGTTGCTACACTACAAAGAGGTTAGGGTGCACCTGAAGGGGACTAAATGTGTGACTCAGAATTACTGAAGAATGCATAGTTTGTCTTTGCATGCCCCACAGAAAATGCAAGTAATGAGAGGTTTTCCTCACTGATGCAGAGCCAGTGAACCAGGGACAAGAGCCAGCTTTCTGTTGAGTCACTGTTTGTGCACTACAATTTCAGAGACACTTCTTGTCGAGACTTTCATGCTTATTCGCTGAGAAGAAAAGGACAGAGAAAGTTTTAAGCTTGGAAAGTTCAGTTTAGGCAACTGGACGTGTAGTTTTCAGTTGCCTAAACTGAACTTTCCTAGCTTGACCATGACCTGGATGACTGAGAACCTTCATCGATATAGAGAAAGTTTTGCTCTGTAGCAAAATATGGATGGATAGACATGGAGGATAAATAAAACTGGTTGAAAAGGAAAATGAAAAAAGAGTATACAATTCTGTTGTTAAATAATTCTCTTTAAGAGACTAAGGCTTGTTATTGTGATTATTGCACTGAAGGAAAAAGATGGAAAGTCATTTACTCAGTATATCGTATTATTTATCTAATATGACTTAACAGGAGAGGTATTATTTTATTATGGATCAATTTTCTAATAAAGGCAAGATTATTCCTATCATTTATTTTCAGAGATTTTAAAATCCTTTTTGTACTTTTGACCTAAAAAAACACAAACTGAGGTTTTCTTGTTTGAATATAAAAACGGTCATTCTCTTTAATTGGAACATACACTCAGAGTGCTGTGATCCCTCTCGTTAGCCAGTGACCTTCAATCACTGCCTTTACACATATGGTGTGTCCATCTAAAGCTTGCCAAGATAGGTCAAATAGCTTCACTACAGATAGTTTTTATCAGAAACATTGATGCTTCTAAAAGCTGCAGGTTGGGAAAAGATGGCGGACCACTAAGCCTTGAGGTTTCTACCAGTGACCAGATGCAGATAGTCTGGATTAATTGAAACTTATATATATGTGTATTATTTGATGTGTACCTGATTCTGTTGTTGCCTTTCAATAAGGGAGACTAGCAGTGGTGAGGCCAGAAAACATTCATAGGTGTGATCAGCCAAGGACCAATGTTAACTGGGAGGTGGTGAAAAACTGATAGACGGAAAAACCTGTTCAGTGCTAATCCACACTAACAACTGCATGTGTTTCCCATATAAATTACTAAAAAATGCCATATTTTTATGAAATCCTTGCTACTTAATCAACGCACATTTCTACTAGGTATTTTCCAATCCGATATTCATGTCAGATATCAGCCAAAGAAGAAATATTGGATTATATCAGCCTGCATCTAAACTCTCCAATATTGGCCAGCCAATAAAAAAGTCCACTTCTAAAAACTTTCCGTAACCCATTGACTAATGCTACATGGTGTCTCTGTATTATATCGGAAATTAAAAAGTTGCACTAGGACACCCCTTGTATTCACGATAAGAGTGATAGTTGTTTCTCCTTTAGTATCCAACCTATGACTCTTCTTTTTTTGGGCAGCTGTAAATATTTTTACACAGTTGAATATGTCTTTCTTTTAATCCTAGAAAACAACAACAGTAGAGTGCAGCAACAGGTGAGGAAGGGCATTACTTTGAAGATTGTTATTGATACACTGAAAATTCGTCCATTGAAAACTGAGCCAAGAGAGTACTTTCGTTATTTTGTCCAAAAGGCATTTAACATCAGCAAAACGTTGCCCAAACCTGTGATAACACAACGGCCCATCCAGCATGGAGGAAAAATGTCCGTAAAAAAGCACAGCCAGCATGCAGAAATGTTATCGAGCGCACAAAGAAAAGAAGTGAAGCAAGAAAGCAGAGGTCACAGAGCAAAGTTTGTCAGAGTTGAGTGTGCAGCAGACAGGTTTTGATTTAAACAAATTTAAAAGCTGCAGATTGGTCTCACTGCACGCTCAGGTCCGTGGCTCAAAACTTATGCCATATCAGAAGAACACGACATAAAAATAAGGAAACACAGAACATGCCCACTCTGCTGTGGTGGACATTTTTGAAAAGGCATGAAAGTTTCTCAATGATTCTGTCAAGGTAAACAAACAAACATATTTTGACAGTTTTGCCATTTATTTATTGCTATTAATTTTGATGAGGTGAGGAGACATCATGGCCAAAAATACTATGTTTCTAATAATCGCCATATCTTCTTTCGGTGTTTGGCATGGCTTCCTCACTTTTTGTTTTTCGGTTTTGGCAAAGAATTTTCATTTTGGTGCATCCCTAAAGATTATAGTTACCCCAAAACTTTCCTAATGACTTCAAACCAAAGGAACCTCATTGCAGTTCTGACAAGAGCATAACAAAAATATGTTATCTGTGATTATCATCAGAAACATTCACTACCCTTCATAACATACTATAGTGGCTAAGTTTATGTTAAACCCCGTAAAACTCAGCAGGACTTTGATAGAAAAAAAGGGTTAAAGGATAAATGATAAGAAATGAAAAACTTTTTTTAAAAGGTAGAAAAATCAACTGTTACCATATTGATAATGTGTCAGGGCCTGGTCCATTTATGCCAAACACATAGTTGAAATGAAATGTAAGCTGGAATGTTTGGATGATGAGCACTCAAGCAGAAGCTCAGCCTTGGTGTATATTTGATTTCAACCAGACTTTATTTCACATGCTTTGGTCCCACTGGAAATATTTTACCCAAGTCCAGTAGGTGTCATTGGAAACCTCAAAACTGAAATTCTGTTTTACACCTTTGACAGCTCATCAATTATTCTTGCATCAAGAGCATATGGTTTTTAAGATTTACGCTCTTGGCTCAAGCTGGGTGGATGAATGTAAAATCTGGGGTTCACTTGGTTATTTACAGAACAGAGCACATGAAAAGAGCAGCAGAAACCCCTAGCTTGGTGGTATTTTTATCAAGGCTATCTCACAGCTGTGCTTTGAGCTCACTTTAGTGCACTTCTGAGATTTGCAACCGAGGACACTGATGAAAAGAGGCATATTTTCTCCGTCTCTCCAGTCTAATTTGGCGCAGCTTGGGTGGCTTTCGAAGTTTTCGCAAGGTGATAGCAAAGGAGAAAACCCCACGAGCTCTGCATGCCATGTAATTTCAGCTCTCATTTCATTTCCATCTTTCAAAAAAGCTATTTGCTTTAAGTTAGTGTGTGAAACTGCATTTTAGTTTGCTTAATGACAATTTTTATAAAGCACATTGAGTAGGTGGACATATCTAAATAGCTTGTAGCACAATGTAATGCTGCTTAAACTTAAAGTATGTGTGGGAGGCATACAATGAAGCTTCCTAATAAGTGAGTCAAAGAGGCTTTTTGCCCCCTGCAAATTCAAATATCATTAGTGTAATGTCCTGTAATATTTCCACAAAGCTTATCTGCCCTTTGTTAATTGGCTCCATGTGACTGCTGTGATCTCACATTCAATTTAATGAAAATTCACAATTAAGGGAGTTGAATAAGGGAAATCAAAAGCAGAAATGCAATGCTTGTGTGTGTGTTTATATGTGTGTTCATGCAATAATTGCAGAACATGCTGATGTGGTGCTTCTCTCATCAGGTGTGCCTGAATAAAGGACCCCCTCTTCATGAATGTGATATAGAAAAAAAGGGGGAGGTGGGTGGGGGGTCATACCACGAGGCTTTAATGACTGTGGGGTAATTTGGTTGGGGTGGGGGTGGCATTCAAATAGCCTGCTCGGTTCTTTGTGATATTAAAAAAAGACCAGGACCAGAAACAGCTTGTGCTAGACTGCACACTGCTGTGCTGTCATTTTTTTGAAATGCATACGGAATAAATCATTGTTAATCATGAGCTTGGGCCGCGATGACAATTTCAATTTGAAGGGCTTGTTAAGCTTACATGGTACTGGACTAAACACCAAACTGATTGTTAACATGCAAACAATACTTGCATGCTGATATTAAAGCAAACAGGATTTACAGAGTTAAACAAGAGACCATTTGTGCAGCTGAGAACTAATGAGCTACAGTAAGTGTATATGATGATGAACTTAGGTCGCTAAGTGGGAGGATTTGTAAATGAATGATAAAGCATAGGCTGTTGAGGTGCAGTAAGTTTTTCCTCAGTAGTTGTTGACATTTTTATGTATCTTGATTATATTTAAAGCCCTAAAACAGAATACGTTTTGTCTAATTTAAAAGAGTCATGGGAAAACACAAAATATATCTAAATAATTATAGGCTTTGTAATAAATTATAATTAATGGAATTTTGATCAAAAACTAATAATCAAACCAATAAGGAAAATGTTATAATTTGAAACCAAATATGGTTGACAACGATTTATTAAAGGCATACAAGATTTGTAGGGTTTTAATGGTACCCAAACACATACGTACCAGAGATTGTTGGTACTTTTAGTACAACATGCACCACTGATTTTAACCAACACTCCTGTGTTTTATCAAGGTATATTTTTGACCTTGATAAAATATTTTTGTAACATTTGTGATTTTCTGTCTGTTTTGATTGACCTGGCCACACAAAGCAACTACACATGTGCAGAGTGCTTTACGGAATACGTCACTTTCATCATTCGGTAACAGACAGAAACTGATGACTAAATTTCCCAGAAAGACTGCATATTCATGAGTAGAGTGAGGAAGTAGCGGCAGTGCAGGAATACGGTACAAAAGCAAAGTTAAATGTCTCCTATTTTCAACATTGTTTTCTGACAGTGTTTCGCCACAATTAGATTCATTACCTCAGTGCTATTTATCTTTCAAACAGCCACTGGAAACAGAAATACTGTATGTTCAATCCATCTGCAGGCGACCGGGAGATCAGGACTTTACCACGCTATGCACTAGTCCTCATGGGAAATGAGGTCTTCCTTCATGCAAAACAAAAGTTTTTGTCCACTAGGTGGAGCCATAATCGAGCAAAACTGAAATTTCTTAACAACTGCTTTAAAGATGAACAATGATATTCATAAATACTAAAGTTCCTTTATCAGTTACAGTGACCATGAAGAAACTGGACTGAACCAAAGATTAAGCATTAGTCAACACTTAACCTAATAACTCCACTGAAACAACTTCAAGCCAACAGTAAAAACAGCTCATACTGGAGGATGAGTTGCTGCTCAAATCACTTAACCACACTACTTTGCACTCAGTGGGCCTCATGCAAAAAGCATTCCTACGAACAAATTAGTTACTAAATCGTTTTTTTACGTATGATTTAGGACAAAATGTGCTATTCACTATTTTTCTCCTATTTCTAATCTTCTCTTAGGCACTACCAAATTTTACGAGTCCTCCAGACTTGACGTAGGAGTCTTGCTAAATTAGTCAGCTGTTAAACAAACCCAGCTTTCACTAAATGACTCTATTTGTTGCTACTTAGAAAAAAAAAATGTTCATTTTATTAGGCCACATCTTTATACACTACGCAACTGTACAATTATACATTACATTTTCATTCATTGATGACAGACCATAGGTCACTACACTTGCCGCTGGCATGCTGGTTTCCAAGCGACACTGGTTTAATTTGCTGTCATTAGAAGCCAAATAAAGTGCCGGCAGTGAGCTTTAAGTGAGATCAAGCTACTGGGATATGAAATGGATGGAAAGTTTGTAATTACACAAAATCTTGGGTGTTTTGGTGTCTGAATGTCTGAATTTGGCAAATTAGAGTTTTGCTGTTAATCTTTTTATGTTTATGTATTGATTAAGAGAGATGGAGAGTGCGCTGAAAGGATGACAGACGTGGTCTGCGGACATATAGTCCAAGCATGTTTGAGTATTAAACGGAGATTTAGCAGAATGTTGTGTCTTGTTGGTTGACAGTGAACCCATATTGAGCACTAATATATGTTGCACCTCTAGCCGCCACATGTAGTTTTCATTAACTGTCCTGCTTTTGCTAGACATGTTTTTGACACCATTTTTGATCAACCTATCTTTATTATTTTTACCTCTGCAAAAGTGCAACCCACAGGTGACACAGCATTTATAGATCTTGTGATTTATTCCCTACTACTTGACTTTTACTAGTCCTTTAATTCTGCTGCTCAGCTCTCAGTCAGCAGAACCTTGATATTTAAACTGGTAAAGTCTCTCTTCTTTGTCTTCAATGACATTTCTTTGAATGAACACCATCTAACAAACGCTGGAAGCCGTAGCTTTATATGGAATTATAAGGGCTGTAATTATGCAAATTTGCACTTCCATGAACAAGAGCTCACTTACGCACAGATTGAATGCATCAGGTTTGTGAGGATCATTTATGCAGCTATCTGAAGTTAAAAACGTTGGTTGAATCTGATGTAGCGCATTTGTAGGAGCTCATGGTAGGAGAAAAAAGAAGAGAAATTTACAACAGGAATACAGACATGTTGTCACATGTTGTTTTAGTAAAACTAAAAGGTTTTGCATTTCCTTTTACTCTACACCACAAGGGCACATATTTTTTGTTGAAAAGCTGCAGTTTGGAAGAAGGTTCCAGAGTTTAATATTTGTAAAGCACCCAGTCTTCGCTGTGATGTACTTGTACAGCAGATTTCCAATATATGAAAACAACTATAGTGTTTAAAAAAAGAATATTCTTACACTGAAAAAAGTTTTTTGGACAAACTGTCCAAAATTTGATGGGGAAATTGCAAAAATGATCTTAACTCTAAAGCAGTTTCAGGAGAATCCTACGTCCCCTCATGCACATAAGTTTGCATTTCTACTCATATTTATAATTTATATATCATTCAGTTTAGTCACTGCATTTATGCCTAACCCAGACATTTACTCTAAACATTGTCAGCATATTTTTAACCCTAACCTAACGTTAGATCATACCATTCTTCTGAACTCTTTAACATTAAAATGGGGGTCCTATATATTAAAACCAGACTTGTAAGACTTGCAACCAAGCATACAGGTCATTTGAAGGTTAGTAAATAGAGAACAAAGGTCCTAAATAGATACATAGACGAGAACATACACATTTTATTGGTAAATAATCACAATTTCTTCACAGCTGCCTTATTCTTTCATACTTCTGTGCAGGAATAAAATTTCAATAACTAGCAGCTTATAAAGACTTACTGTCAAAACATGCTGAATATTTCAACGTCCTTGTTTTTTTGTCGATATCCCTCTGAAAATTTTTTTCTCTCTCTGAATCAGAATACAAGCTGCTGAGTTCATCGCAGCAGATTATTTTCATGTCTTTAGCAGTACACTTCTTTTGCGAAACCAGCTCTGAAAAAAATGACTAAAACTGGAATTGATTTCCTTCCAAATTATGTTACAAACAGGTTATAAAAGAAACACTTACAGTACTGTTTATTATAACTTTATTGACAGCTGTTTGTCCATATGGTTTGATTATGGTTGTCTGTCAGCACCTAACTCTCTCGTCTGTCTCATTGTAAATACTGAATATATTTATATATATATATATACAAGAAATGCTGTTTTTTATTAAACAACCAATATAATGCAGCTAATTGGTAAATACATAGAATTATATTGATCCTTCATTTGGTTTTAAGCATCTATATAATGAAATTAAAATATATTTGTTGCAAACCTCTGATTTATTCCTTTGATGTCTTCTTTAGTCTGTGAGAAAACTTCTTGATAGTTATTGTTAAAGCCAATAGACTGTCCTAGCTAACATCTCAGCCATGAATTCTGTACACAGAGGTGTTCTGCAGTAGATCCAGTGCTTTCAAGAAATCCTGATTTAATAAACACACTAAAAACAAAAAGGCAGGGAGGTATATACTGTAAATATATAGATGTGATTCTTATGTCTAATGTTTACAAGGGTGCGTTCACACAGAATGCGATGCCTGCTAATTTCGGGGTCATTAGCGTGTTGTCATTAGTTGTTTTATGAGCAATTTAAGTTGCAAATAGTGACAAAGCATTGCTTTCTTTACGCTGTCATTAAAAAGGAAAAGTTTCTATCTGCTTGCCAGTTTTAACTCAACACAGAGTTAAAACTGAGTCACGGTGCTGTATTTAATGTAGAAAGCTGAGCAGTCGCACCAGCATCTCTGGGTCCACAAAATGTTTCAGAGATGATCCAAGTTCTGGGAATCCAGCTACACCAGACGGACCAATGATTTATCAAGCTTTCTAAGGGCTAAACAGCTTTTTTAAAAGCCTCCCACTAACCTTTAAAGTACTTCATCCTATATCAAGATTATTTTTGCTGTCTTCCATTTTGATTGAAAAAAACACTTGGTCTACTGCACAGCATCATTCAGTCCCTGAGTGGTTAACCTGACGTGAATTGACAGAAAAGTTCAGATTCTTGAACTCCAGCAAAATTATCTTTGTGAAGGTATAGAGCAAAAAAAAAATGCAAGTAATAGAGCTGAATAGAGCAAAGAGTATGTAATGCAGTTACTCCCAACACTTAACACTGACAGAATTGGGCGGATCTATTCACCAGCATAAAGGGAGACTAATATTGTGACTTTAATTTATAGCAAGGTTTATCAGTAAAGCTTTGTACCACCAAACACTAGGTTGCAGCAATTGAGAGACACTGCTTGTTTCTTAAACTTACAGGTACACTTCTTGTAAAAGCAGTGAAAAAGAATTTACTATTGGGGCTTTGATCTGAGTTGGATATTGTGATGATCATTACCAAACGTTTTACCCCACTGATACAAACCTCAGTGTTACATTCAGTTCTCTGGCTCATTGGCCTTAACTGTAAATGCTACATGGTATGTCTCAAGTATGCTTCAAACCCCCCTTAGGAAACCTATCATTTCCTCCTCGTCCTCAAGATAACTTTTATGTAGATAGTCTTTCTTTTTAGGAGCTGAGTAGTTTTATTGTTTGAAAGGAAAGAGAAAAAAGTGTCACATAATTTATTGTAATGTGAATGCTACTGAATCATAGGATATGCATGAATACCAGAACAAAATGCGGATTATGGTTGCCTTCAATAATGCATTAATAAAATGTCATTAGGCTGTGAGCTTTCTCTGGAAATAAGAAGTGCAAAGGCAGCACTGCACAATATTAGATATTTATGTAATATATCCTGCATTAAAGCTTAAACAATGGGAATTCACTGCAGAACTTAATTTCCTTGCAGGCACACATTTGCAAATCTGTGCAAATGTGGAAAAGTTAAAACCTTTATGTTGAAACATATTGTTTTTCCATGTACATATTTTCCAAAATCATTCCTCACTGAAACAAGTATGTTTCTTCCATTAGTTAATTAAGAAAAGAAAGGGGACACAAGGCCATCACTTCATCAAAAAGGATGCAATACTTGAGCTGGTGCTATATTCCAGAGGCATCAGCTAATATTGCATTAGAGGCAGGGATCTGACAGGTACATGCTGTCAAGGCCTATTGACTTCGTTGTGGTGTGGCTGATTGATTGTTGAGATTATGTTTAAACGGGAGCTGTGCATCTGTTTATGATTCAGAGCGGCATGCCCATGCAGGGGAGTGGGGATGGGCACTTTTAAAACCACCCATAAGTGTTGACTTTAAAAAAATATTAATTTGTCTTAAAGTGCTCTTTTAAAAAATGATCACTGCTGTTTGTTCTAACCTTCCATGTCTGTCATAAACTAGAGCTGTATTGTGAGAAATGTTAGTAGATAGAGAAGCTTTTCTTACACAGGATTTTCCTTAGCTCCACACCAAGTATTTGTTTAAAACAAAGCTTATCTGGGCTTTATCTGTAATATTGCATTGCAGAGAGGCTGTAAACTGGACCAGCTGGGAAAAAATGGAAAAAAGAAAATTTGCTTCAACTTGTTGGTGCTCATAATGAAATGTAAAGTCTTTTACTGCTTTGATTTTAAATACAACACTCAAAAGAAATAGCTCATCAGAATAATCATGTTTCCAGCTACAACCAAGTTGAATTCTAAATGACCTGAAGCACACTTTGACCATTGACTAGTGGCACTTGATGTAATTGGTATGCCAGCTTATGTGTGTTTGTCTCCAATCAGCCTTAACACAATCAGAGGTTTCTAATCAGCGGGAAAGTAATGGCTACCACAGAGTAGCTTTAATCAGCAGACAAGTTAGTCCAGCAGGAGTGGCTGTGTCCTAATGAAGTCCCTCGTGTTAGTTTACTAAGTCTGCATGGCTGTATTTGCAGACAAGAGTGCAGACTTTTTGTAGGAGCATTAAATGACACTTGGTATGATTTGTACAGATCTTCAAAAAACACATTGCGTTTACAGCTGTCACTTTGCCCCTGCTGACCAGGAACATTTTGTCCTCGGTACTTTGGCAGCCAAATTGTTTATTCTGCATTGTTTTGTTTATCCTGTCCGAGGACAGTGAGCTTATTATGGAGGATTAAAGATGTCTAGTTGAACCAAAGCAATGCAACCGTGCTGAGTCACTGGTCCTGTGGTGATTGGTGGTGCCACCATGGCTGGTAAGAGAAACACTGTCTGGTTAAACATCCAGCAACGAACAATGTCTTTGCCTGCAGATTTACTTTTCACCCAGGGGATCTTCATATCAAAAGAGTAGAAAAAGCCAACCCAGACAGCACAGAATGACCCCAATGATGGCAAAGGATTAACCTAAACATTTTTCTTTTAAATTGGGAATAAAATTACACAATGACAAGAATGGAAGAATGAATCCTGTTGTGTTTTCATCCTACATTTGGAAATTACAATTTTTTTACCCGTATTTTATCTGTCATTTATAGGCAAACTGTTGGTGTGGCTGAAATATTCTGTATATGCCTTCAGGATGGTAAATAATAAAACTACAGGTCAAAAAGTTTTGGTGTTAAAGTTTGTCATTCATTGTGAGTTTGATAGGTAAATATTTATTTAAAACAAGACTATGGGACATTGTCATGTTGTTTCATTTACAAAACATGTCAGTAAATAAGATTATTAATACATGTTTTCATTAGAGATCAGATAAGAACAAAAAAACAACAACAAAGTATTTGATATCAGGCTGTTAGTTAAGGATGAGAAAACAGAGAGAGGTTTTTGAAGGTTGAAGCACACATGCCAAAAGAATCAAAAACACATTCTGAAAATTTACAACTTAGAGTAGCATATGATGTAATTTGTTAGCTTTATATTTATAGAACATTTCATAAACAATGTGGAATAACAGAAATAAAGCATCACTCTTCAAGGATATATGCCGTGTTGTCAGAGTTAAGTTTTCATTTTACTTAGTTAATAAAAAAAATGTTTATTTCTATGCATCCAATGACCTAAACAACCTGTTATACAAATTTTCTTGGAAATATTTTTTTTGCCTCGCTTTTAATGATACAGACTGCCAGGCTTCCTAATAAGCAGTTACTTCAACTTGGTCTTGGTTTTATATGTAAGGCAGACGTACTGAAAAATGAACTCTTTTCTACCCTGAAACCTTTGACTCTTTGACTTGAAAAATCCAACTTTCGAGTAAAATTGAGTGCATCGTATGTGAGCTCAGTTATTTTGTCCGTTTTTTTTAATGAAATCTCTATTAATGTTAATGAAATGAACGTTTGTGTTGGTGAGTGAAAAAGAGACTGAAACTTTCATGGTATCAGCTGGCGGCAGGTTGCTGACTGACTAAGTGATAAAAAGGTTGACCTTTTTTGAGGGTGCCAGTTAATGGAGAACTTTTCCATCCATTTTTTCCATCCACATGTCCTGCTGAGTAGATGTTATGTGCAGAACTAAGTCTAAAAGAGTTCAACATATCGAAGTAATTAAAAACAGCAAACCTATCAATTTGTATGATCTTCATTGTGTCTACTAGCTAGCGTATTTTCCTCTCAGTGCCTTGATTAAATGTGAACAGGCTGCTTGTGGGAGCTTTTTATCCCTGCGAATGTATTCGATTACAGCTTGTTGCTTACAGCTTTTTTGTACATTCCCACTGAACCTTGAAGATTGTCGTGTCAAAGCTTTGTAATTAGATGTTCTGGGAGTATTGCAACTGCTAAAACTCAAAGTGATGTAATCTGCTGCATCCTTAATTGTACATGCCATGTGTAGGATAGCTAATCTAACTCATGAAAGAGAAGAAACAAATGTCATTTTTTCTAGTTGATCTTTCTCTGTATCATTTGAAATGAGGAAAATCTCTCTTGGGTTGAATTTAAATATAGAGCTGTTAAAGAATATATTTAATTCCATCTATATTAATAACCGGCTTTGCAACGTTTACAATAACAGCCCCTGTGTAATAGTAAACAGAGCCCGATTGCAGCCCCTGTTTCACTTAACAGAACCACAGCAGTTGTGTATTGTTGGTTTTAATGGTGTACTAAAAAGCTGGTAAAACATTTGAGAAGTGTCCATAACATACATAGTATACAAAGTGTTTTTGAATTTGAATTGAATAGAATTAAAAGAGATTAATCTAAGCAACTTTTGCAGCTAAGCACCAAGCACTTTATTAGCAGCAATAGCATTTTTTAAATGTTTCAGAAAAGATGATGTTGCAAAACAAAATACTCTTGATCAATATAAGTAATACAAACTACAACATAAGCGCCTTAGTATTACATCTTAATGCACATATTTGTTTTACATTTTTGATAAAGCATTCAAATCATGTTTAATTTACATTCATTTTAGTTTTGAGACAATGAAAGTATTCAATATACACACACATATCGCTGATATAAGCAAATATCAGTTATTTTCACAGAAAAGCAGCCCTGTTTGCTTACCCTGCACTTTGAATTTGTCCCCCTTATAGATCAGATCCAAAATAGGCATCTCTACTTCTTATCCTTTAAGGACCCTTCCTCTAAAGTGTCTCTATAATTTGCTAGCATTTGACAAAGCAATTGCTCAAGTAAACCCCCCCCAAAAACTAGCAAATAAAAGTGTTGGTAAAGCTGCTCACAATGCTGTTTTTATGTAGCTCTATTCACCGCTATCATACCTTCATGCAATATTTCTGGGTCATTTACCTTCATTTTGCATTGTGGAAACTATGTAGTGTTTAGCACATTTATCTTTAGTGGGGGGTTGTAACCCCCTAGTAGGTCAAGGAGTTACTGCAAGGACGTTTTTAAAGGTCTCTGAACTGAAAATCAGAAAAAATAGTTATTTTTGGATTTTTCTTTTTCACACGTAACTTTGGTAAAACACTTTGGGTTTAACAGGTTAAATCTTCATCAATATCACCCGTTAAAGACCTTGATATTACTATTTTTTTCCTATTTTTTCAGTGAAAAAAATATTATAGATCTCTTGATTTTGTAATTAAAATTGTTTTTGTGCTGCCTGAGATTTCTATTTTATTAACCAAATTCCTTACCAGTGATTTAGCTTATAACAGCCCTTCTTTGATTATTCTTCGAACTTTAATATCTTAAAAAAGTGGGGGAAAATGAATTGCTAAGGCAAATGGAGCAGAGATGATTGAGATATTTTTTTCATTTAGGTAATTTGTGCTTTAGGTAACCTAATGACTGGTTGCGCTAAACCTAAAATTAATGATTTTAGATAATTGGCAATGAGTCTTTTAAATTGCTGTAGAGAAAATTTTGGCTGACTTATTTGCAAAATTGCTTTAATTATTCCTAATTGGAGGATTTTTAGGCATCAACTAATAAGGTTAAGCTTGTGCCTCAGCATCCCAAGTAGATTTGAGTTCATGGCCGCTGAAAAATGTTTCGTTCTACCTTTTTACCAATTAAGAGGGTGGCTTGCTGGTTGGCTTTGATTCATTATTTGTCCTGGTCATAAACTAGGAAAGATTAAACTTCATGTTACAAACTATTCAGGATATTAAGGACACAGAAATTCATTTAAATTCAGTTTATTTATATAGCGTCAAATTCACAACACGTCATCTCAAGGCACTTTACAGAAACAATTAAAGCTCATCATACAGTCAGATTGGTTCCAGGTTTTCTATCTAAGGAAAACCAGCTAATTGCATGAACTCATTGACTCTTCAACAATCCCTCACACCAAGTATGCATGTATCAACAGTGGAGAGGAAAACTCCCTTTTAACAGGAAAAAACCTCGAGAGAAACAGGCTGAATGTGATCAGCCATCTGCCTGGGCTAAGATTCAAGGAGACAGAAGCAGACACACAAAAAGAAGCAGAGATATAAAAGGTGAATGTTACCTAGATCCCCATTTAAGAAAGACACAGCCAGGCAGACAAGCTCTGAGCCAGCTCCCATGTCAGAGGATGAAAGAGAGGATGAAACATCCAGTTAGTCACAATAAGAGAAACAGGACAACACTGAAAAACAGGCCAAGCTCCAATAACTATAAATAAAGGTGTTGATGGTAGCAGCCAAGCTGATATTTATCTCCAGGATGGTGTCACAGCCAAACAGGAACAGACCAGATGAAGCTCATATGATGAAAAAAAGCTCACTTAGGATTACTCAAGTCCCAGTCACCCAAAGCCTCTGTAAAGCAGGATTTGTAACCACTTCTGACTTAGTCTCTTCATCTTCAATTTGATCAGAGTATGAAGTGTTATATTTTGAGAACCTTTATTCTGCTTCATGTTGTCATAGAGATTCTGTTTAACTGATTTCATGATTTTACAGCAGTCATAGTTGGGTTTGGGTGATTTGGCCTTCTGCAAATTTAGTTAACCAAAATTAAATTACTTATTAATAAGGAGGATATTTACATTAATATATTAACAAAATTTTATAATTTATATTAAAAAGTGCCTGATGATCACGTTTTAAGTTTAAAAACAAAAGCATAATTTGTTATAGGGCTAAAAATCCTCTTTGTAAAACTGTAACTGTGACAAGCAAGGCTGTACAAGGATGTAAGGTTATCTTTTCCACCACACACAGTGAGCAGAACGGTTAGGGGGTAATAAAATCTGTAATGCTGACTGTTACAGACCGTTTTAAGTTAACTGAATTGAATTGAGAAAAGAGTGGCTTCTTGGGAGTGCCTTAACTTGTTTCAAGGCTTTTATGTGTTTTTTTTTATTCTCTCCCAACAAAGTCTATTCTTTTATATTGCTGTATATATTTTGCATATCTTTTTGGACCAAAGAGTGTGACATTTATTTTGGATATATATTTGGGATCTCATCTGCATTCCAACAAGGTAATGTTCGATCAAAAGAGAAATACGTCTGATTGTATATTGTGAAGTGTCCTGCAGAGAGGGTTTGGCCTCTGAAACACGCACCTCCTGTGATGGAAGACAGTTGAAAAGAGAAGAATCACTCAGTTTGGCTGCAGTATGGTTCAGCGTATCAGCTAAGAGAAAGGTAAAGAAATCAAGAAACAACAGCAGTGCACTTTTATCTCACAGTGATATAAAACCTACAGGTTTGGAATAGAGGAGAATTCAGCCTCTTATTTGACAAAGAATCTATCTTTCAGTTTCACAGGGGGAACAAGAAAATGTTTGATTTATATTACACAAATATAGAGTTACGCTAAAACAATTTGGCAATGTGGGATATGCAGAGTACCAGGAAAAGAGCGTTTAATCATGTTATTGGCGTGGCAGTTCCTGAACTGAGAGTGCATGTTTATATGAAACCTAGTGGTTAGACATTTTCCTCTCCTTATATTCTCAATCTGTTCATTCTGAAAAGATGCTTTTACCTGAATAAAAATCAATCAATAAAAATCAGCCAACCCTCTAAAGCAGAGGCCTCTTTAATTCGCTTCATTATGAAAGCACTCGCTAATTAAATGTGGAGGTGAGATTCAGATGACAGAGCTAGATTTAATGAAAAAACAATGATTTCTGATCCATTTTCTTCCTTTCTATTGTATTTTTATGTGAAGGAAAATTGGACCAATGACAGATTTCAATGATATTACAGAAGGAATATATGACATTTATTTGAAAGCTAATTACCCAAATTCTCCTGCTGACTTCCAGCTGCAGCTCAAATATTTCTTCATTAGCCAGCTCATTACTCTTGGAATACCTTATAAAACAAGAAGAGGGGTTGGTGTGTAATTTTAAGGCTTGTTCTTTGCCATCACAATCAGATTTATCCTTCTTACAAGCTTAATACTTTGCTGCGCTTTCAAAAAAATTAAATCACTAGAATCAAAGTTCAAACGTATTAAACCGCAGTGCTTTATTCCATGGAGGACGGAGAGCAAATTACGGAGCTGCCAACAGCCCCAGGAAGCTGTTGCATATAATTAGGAAATGTTCAAGGAGGTCAAACAGTTGCGTGCCAAACATAATCTTCTAGGATGTAACATTTTACTATGAACCACCGGATTTATGGGCAGGTACAGATGTGCTATGGTTTTGTAGATAGCGTTACTAATTTATCCATGGAAGCACTTTAACCTTTGCTGAGGGGTAGAGGCTGTCTGACCCAGGGGAAGCAACACCTAGCGTTTTCTTTCAGTTAATTGTGTACTGTTTTGAGTTGTTCACTGAGGTTTTGAAATATTTTCTGTTACACTTTCTAGGCCACAGGGAAATATTCTGAGCAGGTTTTTTAATTTTTCACAGTAGATGCTGTTTTTGTTTCCTCTCTGGAATTTCTCCCTGAAAATACTTTTTTCTTTACATTTGGTTTGCAAACAGGAAAATTCTTGAATAGAATGATGTGATGTAAAACTTTTGCTGTAGCAAGGTTCCCCAACTAAAGCTTTCACACAAAATGATTATTTGTTAACTGCATCCAGTCTCTAAAACAAGCAGGACATATTTTGTTACCAGATAGTTGTAGAACTTTTAATTAATTTAACTACATCTATTTCTTTCCTTTAATCTGTCTACAGTGATATAGGTCTAATATTAACCCAATTTTTGATTCGTTCTTTCTGTGGACTAAGTGCTATGGATAAAAGTAAAACAAAGAAAACAATAAAATAACCAAAATTATCTGTTAATTCCCCGCCCTAAAAGGTTTGTGTGTGTCTTAAAACAGTTGCAAATGTATACAACATACATGTGCTTTGATTCGATGGAGAAATATAAAAAGTTACAGTAAGTCAAGTTTTATTTTTTAATGCCACATTATTTAATTTAAGTCATATGTTTTTGCTTTGGCTTAACTATATAAAGATTTTCTGCTGCATTAATTCATACCAACATGCATAGACATTTTTTTCTTTATTAATATTCTGCTGCTGTTATTTCGTGTTGTTCCAAATATGTTAACATGCACCCAGAATCGCCAGGCTTCATACCAATGCCTCCTTTGTGGCGACATGATGTCAAAATTTTTGTCTGCCAGTTTGCACCTGACTTTAAGAAGTGCTACAAAAGATTTCCAAACTGTGGCAATAATTCGGTTTCAGATATGTAAAATAGCTTTGCAGGTGGTAAATGTTTACATTTGCATATCCTCCACCCATAAATTTGCCCAGTTTTATAATTCAAATGTGATCGTCATATTGACAAAGGCTCTTATGTAGAAAAGGTTTGCACACACACAGAATTGATAAAGAAAAAGCACCTCTTCTCTATGTGTACAAACAAGTTTGCCCCTGTTTTTGGACACATGAACACGTCCCAAGATCATAAAACGCTGCATATGAGCACAAGACTTAGATTTAAAACTTAAAACCAATATAAAAGAATTTCCATCTTTCCTTTTTGAATTTTGCGAGGCCTTTTATTTCTGCACAGTGGAGAATCATATGCATGTAGGATTTAAACAGGATTCACAAGTGAAGGTTTATATAGATACCAAAATACAGTAATATTCTTGTCCATCCCTTCATTTTGTTTCAGTCTAATATTTGTTGAAAAAAATATGATGCAGTGTGTTGAGGATTAATCAAACTTTCCGTTTTGGCTTTGCCTGCAAATTAGCCCTCTTTCCAAGAAATGTCCGTAGAGCTAAAATTATAATTAGGCTTCTGTTTTTGTTACCTGTTTTTTTGCAAACACATTAGAGAGCTCACGGCAGCCCTGTTGGCTCAGGAGGAATTGAGTGGTCTTTCACGATCCCTACACGCTAGCTTGTGTTTAGTGTGAGCTGCTGTCAATCAAGGAAATAAAGTTCAGCTTGGCTCCTGGACAGAAAGGGTTTGAATACAAATTATGTTCTGCAGTCCTTGTTAGAAATATTTCACTGAAACAAACAGTGTGAAAGTGGTGGTGTGACAGCACTTTTTTTCATATCTCTCCTCCTGCATTAATCACTTTTTTCCCCCTGCCTCAAGAAAGAGAATGTTTTTTAACCGAGTTAACTTCTGTCATAGCAAGGTTAAATTTTAGGCTGTCCATTTAATGCTAGTACCTCTAGAGATGCTGTAAAAGCTACCTTTTAAAGGGGAGTAATGCATTTTGGGGTTAATGGTCCTGTGATCTGCAAGAGAAATGAGAATATTTTACTTTCTTCAGATGGTTTTCCTCCACATCAGTGAATCTTAAATTTATGATCACAGATAGCTGAAGCAAACAACTATGATAATCTTATCATCACCCACCCTCTTAATGGTTAAACTATGTTAGAGAATCAGTGGAACATATTATTCTTAAAGGAGATGTGTTACAAGCTGAAAAACAAATAGACAAGCACCAGGATGTAAGCAAATTTGACAAGGCCAAATTGTTCAGTATCTATTAAAAGTGGTTAAATCGAAGAAGCAGGAATGAATCCGCAAAGGGATTTCTGGCTGGTCAAAGCTCATTGGTACAGATGGGGAGTCAAGGCTCTTCTGTGTGGTTGGATTCAACGGAGGGAGGCTCAGTTTGTTGAGGAAATTTATGCTGGTTTTGACAGAAAGCTGTCAGACTGCACAGTATGGTTCCAACTGAATAGCAGCCTGCCAGTCAGGGTGCCCATACCAATCTCTGTATACAGCTGGATATTAGGCATGTAAACGTCACGTGAACTGGACCACAGAGCTATGAAAGACGGTACCTGGGTCTGATGAATCTCATTTGTAAGCTGTGTGCTTGTGTGGGTGGGTGGGTGAAAATCTACAGGGAATACTTGGTACCACAATGCAGTATGGGAAAAAGGCAAATATTACAAGCTATAAGCAAGCCGATAAATTCAATTCAAATTTATCCCAAACAAAAAATTAAGTAAATTAATAAATTGGATAAATCATGGTTTAAGTATGTTATTATGGGAGGGCAGGGCAGGGCAAGTTAATTTGTGTTGCACATTTAAATAACAAAGCAATTTAAATGCTGTATATAATTAGAGTAGAAGAAAAAAAAAACAGAAAAATGCAAAGTGTAATAAAAACCAGGTAAAGAAAGGCAAACTTTACACTGATATTTTTTAGTTTTAATTTTTAATGGCACATTCAACGGCAACTATAAAAGGTTTTTTATTCAAATGTAAAATAATTTGGGTTTAAAAACTTTTACAATGAGGAATGCTTTACTTACAGGTTAAAAAAAATGAATAGGAAGGGATGGAATAGCAATTCAAAGGTAAGACTCCAGAGTGAATATTTGGAAGAGGTAAAGTGACCGAGTGCTTCATGATGATTGGTCCCTAAGTTCATGTGTTAGCATCACGTTTGTGAGATAATAGATTTTAAACTGGTTCATATCTTACTGCCACACTTATGCTGTTTCTCACCTGAAAAGTAAAAAAAGAAATTCATCTCTGTTTTTATTAGTTTTAACAAAAAGTTATTTTTTCCTTAAGTTTGGAGTTGAAGGAAGTGTTTGTACATTTATTTTAAAAACCCATATTTCGGAGAACATGTACTTAATAATAATCCTACATTTTTTATTTTGAATAAACAAACAGACCAAAGAATTTACTTAAAATATCATATATATATATATATATATATATATAGAGGTACCATCATGGGAGGACAAGCCCCTACATGGGATGTACCACCGATAAATAACTGAAGTGGCTGATATCAGGAAATCCTACCAATGGCTGGAGAACGCTGGACTCAAGGACAGCACAGAGGCCCTCATCCTGGCTGCACAGGAACAGGACCCAAACACCAGAGCAATAGAGGCTCAGATCTACCACACCAGACAAGACCCAAGGTGTAGGTTGTGCAAGGAGGCCT
>JAUZNJ010030172.1:0-14936 GCA_034780135.1 Jordanella pulchra
TATTTTTTCATTCTGGACCTATTTGCTCTGGATCATGGACAAAAAAACAATCAGATATTGATTGATGGACTATTGATCACCTTGGATTCATGAATGGACCAAAATAGAAACTCTTGGGTGACATCAGGGTTTATTGTTTTTTGTTGCTGAGTGCTTGTTTTTTTTTCCCTTGTTGTGTTTTTGGTTATATTATAGAAAATCACTGTTATTATAAATATTATTATTATTGCATATCTTCATATATATATGAAAGAAAAAAAACAATTTAAATACAATAACTTAAACATACTTTTGTCTAATGGTATTTTATTCGCACCCACGGGCTCCATAGTCAAATCTATCCGATCGCCATTTGTTATATTTGGCCGTAGTCAGGCGCCTAGCCTTAATTAGCGTTACATCCACTTAGGAACAACTTTTTGACATAGCTGGAAACAAAATACATTTTAATACTTTACATTATCATAGTAGCTCCCTAGAAGAGGGACCCATGAGCGAATGAGAGAGGAGTTCAGGGTTGTGAGGTTTATTGCGGGAAATATGGCCCAAAAGCCTATGGGTACAATGGGTAACAGAATGTGATCATAAAGATGTCACAAGAGACAAAATCTCAATTTCAGCCAAGGTGCTGGCATCCAGATGTTGAGCCGGTGAGCAACAACTGGGATACAACCTGCTCTTTTCTCCATGCCAAATCTAAAACTAACAGGCAAAACGTCTGTGTTCCTTTGAAGTAGGTGCCAGAAGGTGTCCAGAACCTTAACAATGCATAATTTATAGCAATACTGTCAAGCAAGGAGTAAGAGGGGAGTAAAGTGTCTTTGTTCCCTTTTATTCTCAGAGCCTCTTTTTCCTCAGATGTTTTTTCATCATCATCATTATCATCATCCTCGCCACCACCTGCTTAAAAAAATGAACTAATCAATGATCTTTGTCAAACTGGTATTACTGCTGGAATATATGCAAATATGTGTTGCATGAGACAATGACCTCTGAAGATAGTTTTTCTTAATTTCTCCTTAAGTATAACCTTTTGTTTTTATGCATTTGATATGTCAGGCCTTCTTTTGCAAGAATTGCTGCATTGATGCTTGCTTGGGAGCTTTTGTGGTAGCCTTTAGCTAATCTCCATTTATGAATCTGGTGACTCTATTATTCCCCTTAAAAACTCTCCCAAAATTCTCCTGGGTATTCTGTCTTAGATTAGATTAGATGAGTTTTATTGATCTCACAGCGGAGAAATTCACACGTCACATACTGGCAAAGTAGATAAGAAGGTGCAAACAAGGAGGAAAAGGTGCATTAAGAATAGACAAGAAAAAATAACACAAAATTAAAGATAATAAATAAGGGATAAAAAAATACAAGGGAGTTAGCACAGTACAGTCTGGCAGGTTTACTGACCAATTGACTTCCACGATACCATGGTAATTAAAGCAAGTATTAGTATTTTTGGCAGTGAGGGCAGGTGCCAAGACCTGCTGAAAAATAAACATCTTTATTAAACCTCTCATCAGTGAGAAGAAAATAGCACGCTGAAATAGCCTCATACATGGCTGCTCTTTCTTTGGACCACACTATAATTTGGACTAATACTAGAGAATTGACTTGGTTCAAGGGAAGCATATTTATAAGACACAATACAGTACTAAGACAATTGAAAGTGCTTTACATGAATTAAACAATAAGATAGTAGTTAAAATAAAAACAGAATAAGCATCACAGTGACTGTGAACTTCACCATCACCCTCTTTCCCTGTCCACTCTACTAACAGACATTTTTCCAAATGAAATACAAAGTTTGCTTTTATCTGGAAGCACTTTGTTCTACTGACCATGTCATTGAAACATCTGTATTATGTGGTCCTTAAAGAGTTGACTCTAGCCACTCTCCATTTCTAGCCAAACTCCATTAAAAAGCTATTTTAAGGCTCCAGTTATCTTATTTCCTTATGCACCCTTTACTAAAATACGTTGTTCCTTTTCAATACATTTTCCAGTGATATGCCTTCATAGAGCACTATGAATTGTCTGTTTTTTGAAAATGCTTAAGTTACTCTCTTCAGTGAGGGTCTAAATAACTGTCTGCTAAAAGGCATTAGGTTATTCATGACAGAGTTAGGCTTTCTTAGGAATTGGGGTTTTCATAAATTGTTGGGGTACCAAGAAATGAACTAAAATAAGTACTTACTTGTTAAAAAACTTGACTAATATGGAATTGTTGAAGTTACTTTATTTGGAGCTAATCCTGCATACGTGTTTTAACAATAGGATGGCACACACATATTTTAATATTTAAAGAATTACTGTTACTTAAAGAATATTTTGATGTGAACTTGCTTCCAGTCAGTCTACAATGAGAGAAACATTACTCTTTATTCAGATGAGAAAGAGCCTATATAGTGTGACAAAACAAAGCAAGAACTGCATTTTAGTGGTTTCCATGATTCATAAAGGAACATCTTTCTGCAGAATTGTAAACATTTCACTAACTTGGAAAATAGAGATAGAAATACAGTTAACTCTGTATCTGCAGTTGATAATTATTTTAACCTCAGTAAAATTATGACTCATAAGAAAAATATATATTTTTGATGAATGTCAAATTAGATGTCTATATGATTTAACAGAAACAAAGGTTTGTCCTTTGGTTTATCTGATCATTAGAACATAAATTGCCTCTAACACGTTTGCACACACAGTTAACATCACCCTTAATTTTGCAATGCCAGATTATTATAACATTTTTTTTTACTCTCTAAAGCACATTTTTCAAATATTATATTCGAAGGAATGCTTTGGAAAGAGGTAAGTCATTTTAGCTACAAAGAAAATTAATCTTTGAAGTTAAATCTAAGTTATTTTTTCTTCTTAGGCCAAAGCAAAATGTCCGGATGATTTCATAAATAAAAACTCCATGAAGGGAAGCATATGGACTGAAATACGACAATTGCCCAAGGAATTCCCTTCTGGCCTTTGCTGAGGCAAGGTATGCAATGAGGAATGGAGCCAAAACATTTGACTTTAACAAAATGTGAACAAATTTGTTACCATAAGGGAAAAATTACTTTTGTACATTTTAACTCCTTATCTCTTTTCACTGCTGCCAAGTAAACTTCTGAAGCTTTGTCATGTCCTGAAGAAAGACAAAGTGATGCATACAGAGAGAAAGATGTAAGGGGAAAAGAAGGGTTGAAAAAATCAAAGGAGCTTTCTGACATGGAAATTTACAACACTGGTGAAAACTCTCTGCTTCTTAAGCTCAACAAGCCACATAAAGTGTTGTGGAGCAAACCTCTGACAGAAAAGGAGGGTGGGCAGAGCAACAGCCACAAAACGATTTTATGACACTTATAAGATATAAATAAAGTGATTCAATTTCCCACTTAAGTTACACAATTTTTCACTTTTTATTTTTTATGAATAAGGAGTTGCTGGTGCTCCTACAAATTTGATTGATAAAAGTCTGACACTTCACTTGAAAATATTAGGACACGTGATGCAGGGGCCAGGTTTTGATGTTTAAAAGTAAACTAAATCTGCAGTGTCAATCTCATGGAAGTTTGAAGTAAGCTACTCTCCTGGTAGTTATTTGAAAAATAATAGTTGGAATTTGTGAACTGAAATGTTTACATTTTTTGAATAATTTCAATTATCTTTGTCGATAAATTCTTATAAATAGGGAAAGTCTTCTGTGTTACTCAAGTATTGTGTAGGACTTGCTGTTAAATGAACACCAGAGGTTTAATTACCTCTTCATCTACTATTTTTTAATACCACTACATTGGGTTGGTATTTATCGTAACATTACTTGACACACTGAAAGATGTTTAGCTAAATCAAATAACCATACTGATAAATACACAACACATAGTTGCATGTAGTACATATTTACATATTTCTGGATCTTCAATACAGTTTATTCTCCACACCAACTGCACTAAAAATGCATTGTCCTCTTGTCTTTTGACAGTTTGTAGAAGCAGAGGCATAGTCTAACAAACTTTACTGCAGCTTATCTCCAGTTACCAACCCATTACCCCATCCAAATAGTCTCTTGCTCATGTCCAAAGTTAAATTAGGAAAATCTTAAGGGAGTAAATCATCTTGATCTAGTTAAAATCTAAATGACTCAAATCAGGAAAAAAGTAAAAACTTTTTAGTGTGGTTCATTCCATATATGATCTCTCTCTTCAAAGAGTTTGTTAGTTAATTTCTTGATCTGTAACAGTCAAACTGATTTATGTTGTCTTACAGAGACCTGGCTGCAACAACAAGATTATGTGATAAAAGAGAAGGCATAAAGGAGGCAACTTCTTCCAACTATTTCTATTTTCACATACACATGCTATCTTTTGGTTAGATTTTTTTTGGTTAATATTCTTCTTTAGGTATTATATACATTAAATCATATATTTTGTTAAATATTTTAAGGACTTAAGAAAACTTTTTATCGTCATGTTATGAAGTCTAAATAGTTTCTGAATACATATTGTTGAAAAAAAACATTAAAAATTCCATAATAATGAAAAGTTCATGCATATACAGTACATGTTTTTTGAAAGTTTAGGGAAGCTCCATGTTAAAATAAGATTTATCCTTTGGAAAGTCCATTAATTATTTCTTACTTTGTAAATATGTCTTTATATAGAAAAGGCACAAACTCATACTCTAAACTACAGGCAAGACGCCTGTGTTACGGCACTCATTGGGGAGTGCCATATATCCTCCTCTCAGAGCTCCACCTTTTCACAGAGAGGGGTTGGGGGATTCCTGGATGGCAGTGTGGCCCATATGGCCAATCACTCAAGCAGGGCTTAGGATATTTTCAAAGAGACCCGGCAGCGACTTGACGTGGGACTGTCTCCACGGGGGTCAATGGTCGTCTGGGTAGGAGAGGCCAACCTCATGCTGTCCTCTGAAAGGCAGACATCTCAACTCCTGGGATCAGCCCCCACCTCCTGTCTCTATGCTCCACCCACACAGAAGTGCAGTTATCACAACTGTCCCCATGTAAAGCAGTCAGAGCTGCCAGGGTCTACTAACAGGCCATGGACTATGACCTTGATAGCTGGACAAACAAATGAAGTTGGAGTAAGACAAAAAAAAAAAACAGAACAAGTCAGATAACCAGTGCTTATTTATTGATGGAAAGGGGTATAATTATTTTTACTTGATTTGTTCTCAGGCCTTTGATTTTTGAAAATCAGTATCTATCCAACACACATTTAAAAGGGAAATTTAAAACATCATCATGCAAATTTAGCAACTTCTTTGATCAAGTTAGTTTTATTGTCAACCTGAATTTAAGCTGAGGCCTTACAACTCAGCAGTGCAGCAAATTTGTTACATCAAAATATTAGAAAAAAAGAGGCATATTGAATTTGTGTTTTACGATAGAGATAAATCAATCCAAAAAAGAATTACAAATATTAAAATACAAATCCTAAGAACAATTTTGCCATGTTTCTTGTTGTTTTTTTAAGGTTTAAAAAATGTAAACTAATTTTGTAAAAAAAATGTTGGTTGGCTTTAGCTGAAGCCTGCCAGATAACATGACTCTAACAGCTGTTTACAGTGTCAGACATCATATTTTAAACTCATGTGACTGGCTAGTGTCTTAGTTGATGCTTTCTCAGATACTCCAGAAGTTTTTGTTAAAGAGAGAATGAAGGAAAGAATGATAGATCACACTAACACCACCCCGCTGCAACATAAAGTAAAACATTCAGTTATAAATTGCCAGGATTTCTACAGTTGAGATAGTTTCTTTTTTTAATATTTTTCCAGATGGATTTTGTTCTCTATATGTTTTAGAAGTTTTTTCCTGTCTTGGAAATTACTTACAAAAAAATGCACTTTGTACCTTTCTCCAACAGTTTACTGGAATATTCAGCTTTCTTATTGGGTTAAGCATATCAAGATTTTAAATTAGTTGTTTTGAGAGTTTGCAGTATGCAAGTATGCCTTTTTCTGTTTTTTTTTTCCCATGCATGTATGTATTTTTTATTATTATCATTTAATCAAACTTAGAAATACATTTGCTTTTTAACTTTTGGTTTAAGGTTAGACCCTCCATTTGTAGTTTTTAAAACCCTTAATATGCAAACACATTTTCTCTTTACTCTTTTTACACATATTCAGTTAGATAATAGTTGTCAGATTTGTGTTGTAATGTGGTCTGCAATTTCTAAAACTTTTTTTAATATCTTGTTATTGAGAGAATCTTTTTAGACGTTTGCTCTTTAAAAATGCTTAGAATAAACATTTACCCAAAAGGTTATTGTGCTTTCTTTATTATTTCTGATTACTTTTATCCTTATGGGATGAGGCTAAAGGTGCAATACCTAATCGTTTGAAACCACCATTATTCACCATTATTCACCATAAAAGAATCAGTCGTTTTTAAATGTCCTTACCATTTGATCGAGACTGTATTGTATATGATGAAATCATAAAAAACAAAGTTAGTTTGAGCTGTAAGAAATACCTAATTAAAATGTTGATGTGATGAAAAACTTTCTTGTCAAATAACTGTAAAGAATATTTATGTTTGTGGTAACAGAAGAAAGAAAAATATGAATCATATGGAATAATATTAACTTCAAAAAAGGGAATAATAGGTAATTAGCTGGACAAAAACAAAAAAGAATGTAGGAAAAAATTCACATGAAAGCCTGTGGCAGAAATTTGATCCTCACCTTAACTAATTTTAGAAGCAAGATTGAACACACGCATAAATTTGGTACAATGTTCAGATTTACTGCTCACAAGCACTGAAAAAAATGTAGGAAGCTACACATATCCAAGGATCTAAACCACGAAATTTAGATAATCCAGCTTTAAAATTATATTTTTAATTATATTTTTAATAATTCTATCCAATTATATTTGCATTGACATATATTATTTGTTGCTCATTAAGTTCAAGAGGAGCAATTGAATTAATAGATTTCTTCTTTCAGTAATGTTAAGGTGGATATCATCCATACCAGCAGGAGTAACTACTCTATTATAACAGTTAGACAATTTTTTACATGGACTCATAGCTAGCTAAGAATTTGAAAAAGTTTTCTTAAGAAGACAAGAAAAAAACCTTATCAAACAAAATTAACGGAATAAACTAAAATGAAATCAAATTCTGACTTAAGTTAGAGAACTTGTTGAATCAGTGTTTAGTTTTCCTCTCTCCTTTAAAAGCTCTGACAGACATATGTTCCCAATGCTAAAACATAAACCGCAGGTTTTACAAGTATTCCATGGGTCACAGCAACTATGCTGTTTATTCAGATGGCTGCTTCTAAACAGCACATGGAATAAAATATTGTTTGATCAGAGTGAATGTACAAGCTGGATTTTCTTTTTGTTTCCAGATTTTCTTAAGCAAAAGAGCTTTTCCTCATTAAAATAAAATGCCCTTAAGAAAAGCTTTTTGTTAAATGTTATATTAGAAATAATAAAAATCAGACCAATCAACAAAAATGTAAAATAAAATAAAGTGACTCTCCTAATAAGCTAAAATGCATTAGCAGGTAATAGGAAAAATAAGCTATGGATTTTGTTCACTCACACTTAAATCTCCTCTCACTGCTGTGAGAAAAAAAAACAATAAAACAAGCTCATAAAGAGAGCAGTTTGAGATAATTAGATGTTTTTTCTCTTTTAGTCACAAATATTTAATGTAGTTAATAGCAAACCTCTGTACGGGTTTTAAAGAAGTTAAATTTAAGGTTTGCTGCTGTTTGATCCTAATCTGGGTCTATCCTTCTGTTTTTTCGTTTTATTTCTGTATAGGAGGAATTGCACTGCCGTGATCAATGTAGTTAGTTAGATGAGGGAAGATCTGACCCTACTGCAGTCTGAAGAAGAGTGTCTCCTTTCCTATACATGGCAGTGGACTCAGCTCTGCTGTCAGCATTCTCCCTCTGCTCTCTTCTTTCAGCTGCCCAGTCGCTCAGCACGACCTCCGTTTGGGGTGATCATGAATCATGGAAATTGATTATGCTGCCACATCTCAAATCCCCCTGGCCAAGGCTTGACCGCAGAGAGTGTGACTATAGGTCGGTCAAGCCTGCTTAAGGGACACACTGCTGGCTGCCCCCGAAAGGGCCAGTCAGCTGGACTGCCCCCGCAGGGTCAGGCGGATCGCTACCATAGCAAATGGAAGAAGATCACTCACTCTGGCAGAAAGGAATGAACATGTCCTTCTTAAAATACCAGCCAGGCCATCATATGCTTTTTTTTTTTTACCCTTCCAACTCCTCGTCACCACTTTCCTCGAGTCATCTGTCTTTATCAGTGCACAATGCTAATGACTCCATCTCTAATAGCAGAGCATTTCTCTCTGCTTTCACCAGGATTCTAGAAGACGTCTTAAATAACATCAAAACATAGCAGAGGAAATCTTGGGGTTTTGAATATCTTTGCTCTACCACATGTACAATCATATGAAATCAGTACCAATTTAGGGAAAAAGGGGAACAATCTGTTAAACTCAGGTACCTCAATAAATTCCTTACAAAAACCTGTAAGTGATCATCACAGGTCCCTGCCAAGTTTTGATGTAAAAAAAAATACATTGAGTCAATCAACTGTTTTATGTTCTCAAAATGAACAAACAATTGTTTTCTTCTCACTTTTCTCTGTGAGAAGATAAAGCGATTCATTATAATAAAAAATAAATGTTTTTTTAACATCTTTATGTTTGTAGTTTATCCTCATAACATTAACATGAATCTTTTCTGTAGCTAAAACCATATCTTTACCTTTAACCCAGAGCCTTTAGACTCTCCTTAATGATTTTAACAGACTGTTGTTCTTTTTTATTGTGATGATAAATCTGCTGTAACAAGCTGAAAACACCCATAAATCTAATGCCGAGTCCGTGTTGCAACGGGTCAGTGTTTCTATAGTGACACACAGATCCTTCCATGGGGGGCCATGGCAAGCTCTTTAAAAGCCCTGAGTGTCTGTGACATTGTTACTGTTGTTATTGTGGGAGAACCATTAATATTGTTTTTGAAACCACACGAAGTGAAGAGGCTACTTAACCTCTCTCAGACCTGTCAGCTTTTTAGATCTTTTTGGAATATCAGCACACCTCGGGCAGCCCTAGGGGTCTATGCTTGTTTTGGTCATTTAATACTCTAACCATGAATAGCTTTGCTTGAAAACCAAAATGAGGATATTTAGTGGTTAAAAAAAAGGCAAAAATACATTTACAATACCAGCAAAAGAAAAAAATAAAACAACCACTACACAATCATATGTGATAGCGAGATACATCAATAAGTCATCTGTGACATTGAACTCAAATGCAATGTTTTTCTCCTTATTCCCAACTAAAGTAACTTTTAATGCAAAGGAAAGAGAGATTTCATTGTACACCACATAACAGTAGCAAAATAATTCACAGTGCCGTACATGAAAAGAATATAATACAACAAAAAGAAATATATTGCAGTGGCATAGAAATGGCAAATTGAGAAAAACAACAAACTTAAAATGATAATGATAAATAAAACAGTCAAAGGAAATCTACAGTGGTTACAGGTTAGTGGAACACAGAAACTAAATGGAAATAGTTTTTTATTCAAGGAAAACTGTCTGATTGCATCAAGTCATTGACTTGCAGGACATGCTTCTCCTGCATGAGCCTTTGCCGACAGTAGATATTCACGTCCATTTTGTTGTTGACTTTACAGCAGTCCCTCACACTGAGCATGTATGCAGCAACAGTGAGGAAGAAAATCTCCCTTTAACATGAAGAAACCTCCGGTAGAACCAGGCACAGGGTAAGAGGCTCTCTGCCAAGGTCAACTGGGGTTCAAAGAGAAAAAATAAGACATACAAAAGGAACTAGGAGCACTGACCCATAAATACTTTCTACTTCGAAAAGGCCACAGTGAGCTAGCTCTAACAGTGGTTCTGTCTAGGAACAAAACAGGCAGACGGGCTTGTGGTATATACATTTTATATCAGAAGAAAATGTAATATTAAATTCATTTGAATTAGGTGTATTTAGAGTTCATGAAATGTGCATCTGAGGGGAATTTAAAAGTGTACCAAATGTGCACACATCATTTTCCATAAAAGTAGCAACAGACTACAAAAATGAAACTGTTGAAAGGATGTGAACAACTTATTAAGCTTGCTGGAAGCAGCGATTGCTATAAAGTCTAACATCTTGTGAGGAAGAAGAATCTGTGCTAACACTCTTTATTGCATCTTCATGCAACGGTTCAGCTGAAGAGCTCTCTGGCTCTTCCTCTAGCTCTAACTAACATTTCCACACTCTAAGAAATATCCATAAATTCACAGTATAAAGTACTGTGTTTATTTAAAATTAATTTCTTGTAATTTGTTTTTATGGTTCTTTCAACCTTATTTAGTTACCAAGACCAGTTCTATTTTTCTAATTATTATTTATTTTTTTATTTTTTTACAGTGCAGTGATAAGAAAAAAAAGTAAATTTTTTTCTTAGATATTCTTCAGTTTTTAGCAGAGCCAAACATAAGAATTAACCTTTCATTCAGTGACATATACATGTGGCTTTAGAATAAGTTTAAAATGCCTCAGCCAGAGCATGTTAAAGGATAACAAAATAAGTGAAAATTGATAAAATGCATTTTAGTTCAACATTTTTTATTCTAAAATGTAAAAGAAATGTCTAAGCTGGACATTAAACATAACAACTATTTTGCTAATTGTTTGTTCATGCAAAAACAATTGATTTAACATTGATATCTTTTAGAATTTACTACAGTTTGTATTTCAACAAAAAATAAAGTAATGTTTAAGGGCTAAGTTGGAAAAGCCAAGGAGATGATATAAGGTCATTTTGTTGCAAAGGGTTTAGTTCTTAGAGTTTATATTATCAGTGTATTCATTAATCCTAATAACAAATATAAGGGCACATTGATAATACAGTACAGTAAGTTGAGTTCACATTCTTTTTTTATTTCCTTTGCACATGCATAAAACATAACTTCCTGGCAAAGGCAGACAAATGCCTCACTGATTAGAGGAGCGTTTTGCAATCTTAATCAGAAAAAAATGTTGGCACTGGACGTACAAAGAATTAGTTATTGAAAGTCATCCAGCTTTTTCTCTGTATCAAAATTATGCTTGAAGAGTTTTCATTAGCCTTAAATTTAAATGAATCTGTTATTACCGACAAAAAACAGACGGATCGTACATAAGCAGATCAAAGGGGAACAATCTTTCATCATTTGGTGTGCTGCTCATTGTTTTTGAGCTTCCAGCAGCAGCGTCCACCCGGTGGTGTGCACTCGCAACAAGGTGTCCCGGCAAAGACCCAGAGCTTGTGCTGAAAGAAGCATCTCACGCTCAAACTTCACTTGATCCCGAGCGAAGCCCTCACTTGCTCATTTATCTTTTCAAGGACAGTTCGTTCTCCGCCACATTAATGAATGCCAGTTGTTTCTTGTGCTTCACAATCAGGAACTTTGTATTTGGCCAGAGATCAATCAAATAAATCAGTGCACAACCCAGTTATGTGTTCTGGCCGATCGGTTTCATTTAAATTATTCCCACAGACTTTATGAAGTGTATTCTTACAAATAGTTACAAAGTGGGATGACACTTTACTCCCTAATGTATTCAGAATGAAGGTCTTGATATTACATGGGCAGTCAAGTTACGATGGTAAAATATTTTCTAATTAGAAATGCATAGAATTTGGTTGGCCTATTAATGCCTTGTAAAACACCTTCCAGCTTATTGCTAAGAGATGGTCACCATAATAAAATACAGTCTTGGAATGACTTAATGTAATACTGTGATTACAAGATATATATATATAACAGCTTTAGAAAATAAATCTGTAAATTTTAAGATATTAAGATCATTTAACTTTACTTATTGCAGTATACCGCAGTGCAGATGGCTTGGTATTAAAAAACACAGATTTTGAATTTTTGTTTTTGAATGCTGTTTGCAAACGTACGAGATCTGATCAAAAACATAAAATCCTGGAAATTGAACATATTTTTGTCTTTTTCAAAAACAATAACTTTTTCATTAATTAACTTGTAGTACAGAGGATTCGGAAAAAGTTGTCAGATTTTCTAAATGTTTACCAACAAGTAGAACACTTATTTTTAAAAGCAGCCACATTTGTGAACTGTTTAGAGCTTAGGATGCTAAATCCTACAATGGGTGACCAAAAGACAGAGCTTCAAAATTTGTGAGCCTGAATGTTTTCATTTAAAATGGTTGGTTTGGGAAAAAAAAATGTTTTGCTTTTGTTCATGTGTTTCATGTCTGGTTACAGAGCACATGTTTATGCAAATTAGAAGAGAAAAGGATAACTGACACTGACGGATATTTTGATTAGTACAGATTATAGAACTGTTTACGGTAACTATAATTTCAACAAAATTTCAGGAATGAACTTGACCATGTAGGTACTTTACCATGTAAAAGCACTGTGGTAAAATGTATCTATGCAGGATTTAAGGTGAAATTGTAGCGTCTGTCCCTCCTCTTAGAGTCAAAGTTGTCTCGAGCGTCTATCTATGTCCTTTGGTTAAGGCTGTTATCTTGACCCCTGAACATTGATTTTAAATTTTATCGAATAAAGTTTGTATTTTCCATATTTAAAAGCTTTAGCAAACCTGGCCCTAACAATGTGCTGCAGAGTGATGTTCATTTAATATGCAATGTCTGTTTATTTTGTTGATGTTTTGAAGTTTTCCTTTTAGTGACGCACTGAGCTCTAACTTAAACTACCTTCTGACTTATTGCCAGGATAAAAGTATCTATATCACCCTTCATATTGGCTGTTGGGACTTTAAATTAAGGTGTCCCAATGAAAGAGCTATTTTTAAATAAGATTATATTGAAACAAATACTGCTTTGACATAAATAATTGGTTTTATGAAAATATCCTGCTTTATTCTTTAGAATGTTTAATAAAAAAACACATTTTATTGCATTAGAAAATGTTAAAGTTCAAGAAACTAATCCTTTATATGTGGTCATACTGTGTTCCTCATTCAGCATCTGTTCATGATTATTTTTGCCCACTGGATCTTTCTTCACTTAAATGATCTGAGTATTTCTCTTTTAGAAACTCATGTTGCAAAATCCTCCAGAATACTTTGAGTCTTCCAGCTGCTGCCAAAGCAGGTTATCACCTTAATCAAGCTTTCATCAATTACTTATCCCTTCCTCCCTGTGCAGATCAAACAGACCCATGATCATCTGATGGCATTTCATTCGGTAAAGTCCTTCCTATGACAGTAATCATAGACAAAAGTGAAAGAAAAAAAAGACAGGATATGAATAGAAGCCTTTCAAAAATGCAGCCATAAATTGTAATCAAATGTGGAATGTTTTTTTCATCATATTTCTGAAAAATAAATAAATGAAAACTGCGTTAAGGAACAACTGCAGTTTAATTGTTTTGCAGAAAATAGCTCAGATTTGTTTAAAGAATTTTGTGGTAAAATAGTTTAAGTACTTGTCACATCACCTGTTGTAGATAGAAATTATTATAAGCTGGGTTTGGATAAACAACATATTCTTTTACAAAAATAGTGAATTAAGCAAACATCTAGATAAACTGAAGATGACTTGCAAGAGCAATTAAGTAAGAAAATAATGAAACAATGGGATTAATGTGAATTTGAAACTGGTTTATAGAAGCAAAGTTCTGCTGATCTACAGTAATTTTCTTGCATTATTTGGGTTGACACAGCATGGGGCAAAAAGTCCGATAGGCAGCACTAGGGTAGATAAAAACATTTTGCTGATATCGAGAATATTGGGCAGACTGGTTCTTAACAACAAAAGACAACAATAGATATAGTACAACCAAGTTACAACACATCAAATGCTGCTACACCAGCAGAAAATTTAACCAAGTGCCACCCCTGTCAGCTGAGAATATTTAACCCCAAGCAAATCATACAAGCTTCACAGAATTGGACAATAAAAGGTCTGGACGGCATCTCTTGATACAATAAGTCTCTTTAAGCTGAGGCACTTGGATGGTAAGGTAACAAAATGAATCCATCCTGTGTTGTATAAATGGTCCATGCTGTTTCTTGTTAGTGTAATGGTATGGGGGGTGTTTTCATGCACTGTTTGGGCTTGTTAGCACCCACTGA
Source organism: Jordanella pulchra (assembly GCA_034780135.1). Taxonomy (NCBI): domain Eukaryota; kingdom Metazoa; phylum Chordata; class Actinopteri; order Cyprinodontiformes; family Cyprinodontidae; genus Jordanella; species Jordanella pulchra. Next base: position 14,137 of record JAUZNJ010030172.1, read on the forward strand.
GCATCACTTTAACACAGCTGAACTGTTGACCCTGTTCATCCCTCATGGCTCAAGCAAACTTCTAAAGTGAGCTTCAAACAGGATAATACACCATTTTACAAAAGTAAACATATATAAAACTGTCAGTGAAGGTTCTCACTCATCCAGGTGATGGTCAAGCTTAGAAAGTTCAGTTTAGGCAACTGTGCGTGCAGTTTTCTAAAAGATGTTTCACCAGTTTTGTTGTTCGTTTGGGCAAGCTTTCTATATAAAACTGGTTTCCTAAACACGTCAGTGACAAAGGCGTCTAACGTCACCAGATCTCATTCCAACATAGCCCTTTTAGTGGTGGAACAGATTTAGTGGTGGAATAGATTTATATCAAGAGGTCGCAGCCAAAAAATACAGCAAATAGATTACAACACCTAGTCGTTAGGAGCAAAGTCTCTGTAATATTTCTGATCACAAGTTGGATCTGTGCTACGGAAGATTAAGATACTTATTAAAGCATAATGGATATAATGCTGTCAAGGTAAATTTGGAATTTATTTTTCTACTGTTCCCCCTCTTTTAGGGGAGCCCTGATCAGTATAAACCTTTTAGTTTACTTAATCCAATGCCCTTATTAGCTAAGTAACTGCTCACGCCATAAAAACAGCTTCTATCCAGCAGCAACTGGCCTCATCAACAAGACCAGCGACCCCCACCTATTCTTCCCCCCCCCTCTACCTCACTAACTTACCCAATGCTCCAGCATTTTCTGGTCTGTCACTGCACATCTTAAGTGTTAATTTGCACATTCAAATCTATATTTTTAAAGA
>JAUZNJ010030173.1:0-14936 GCA_034780135.1 Jordanella pulchra
ATCACTGAACATTTTTAAACCTCTTTTAAAGACAAAATAACTTTTGAATTTGACTTTTTATGCATTTATGGGGGAGAACCAAAACTGTTTCTATTAAAAGCTTCAGTTTCCATATCAGTTTTTCTCATTCTATTCTAAATTTATTACCATATTAATTCCATAAATCTTTTTAACACTTCAGTGTATAAAACGATCAGTAAATGAATCTATATTGATTGTTTGATTGATGAGCTATGGTGATCCTGAAATGAAGCTGTACAGGAAGGATTTTCTTGACATTTCCTCATTAACACGCTTTAGCTAAAACAAACAGATGGAATAGAACAGATCACACTGAAGGTGGAGACGTATCACATAGAAAAGGACCTCAAAACCTCCACAGGATTATTTTCCATACCATGGCACAGTGTGTATTTCACCACTTTGCAACCACAATCTTGACTTTTCTTAACTCCTTTTTTATAAATGTTTTTTTTCTTTTATTTACCTCCTATTTTGAATATGTACAGTTGCCACATAATTTTTTTTTCTAAGAGAAAAATAAAGACATCAGGTGAAGATACAAATGGTTTTCTGAACAGGAACATAATTAGAATGAGTTCGACTTCCTCTAATCAGACTCCGATGTATTTTTGACTGTGAAGTGGTCTGCAATAATGCTGATTGTGAACTAAGCTCTCGAACTGAAGTGATCTCACCTTCTGGTCATGGCTGTAGGCCAAAGCCCAGTCCTCCTCTGTGGGGTGGAATAAAAGGCTCAAGACGAAGAAAGAGAGGCGGTATTTCTGGTAACTGGCTCCCTCATCAGTGCTGATGAGCACGCTGCTTTCAAACTCTGGATCAGTCAGCACCATAATCTGAGAGCAAGGAGAAGGAGGAGAGGAAAGAAGAAAGGAAGGATGAATTTGAAGCAGAGAGATTGAGAGATATGGAGATGAGAGGAGACAGAAATAAGACATTAGAAGCAGCAGCGGTGTCAGTCCTGAAACGCTCGCCAGTTTGGCACATTTCAGGCTTCTGTTTGGCAAGCAGCTTTGCTGGAGCCCCTCTGCGGAGCCTTCTGTGCTTTCTGAGGTCAAACCTCTTCATCATACTTGTACAAAAAAAATACCACCAAATATTTGTAAAATAAAATAAATAAATAAATAAAACGCATGTTGAAGCATCCTTCAGAAACCACTGCTTTGTTACAGGAAGACCAAGCTGACGTCTGCGCTAATGAGCGATTTAGCAGATGTGACTGATTCTAAACACACAATAACTTACGGTCCTTCACAGTTTGTACCTCACAATGTCATTTGTTAGCTTTGCCTCTTCCAGTACGATTCTAATTCGAGCTTTAGCAGCTCAGCAGGGGTTAGAAGCCGTAATTTCATGCTTGGACTGTTTCTGCTGCAGCCGTCACAGTTCTACCAGAATTCAATAAGAAGAGGAACTTTTACCGCATATATCTTTCAGCTAATGACATTTAGAGTCTTTCTGGAAGCAGATTAAATGCTCACTGGAATTTTGCCTTGAATTACTGGAAGCTGCTCAAAGTAGCTGTAATGCATTTTATTCAACAGTACTGCACTGAAGTTGATGCATTATCTTAAATAGGCCCTCTATTATTTTGCTGCCTTTATTTTACTGCGTAAGCTAAAAGTCATGTAAGGGATTTGCTTTGTTTCACATGAATAAGTGATAATTTATGTCTTTAAACCTCTCAAAGTTTTTGTGTAGCTTTCACTCTTCCACATTTTCTCAGAGTTACAGTAATACTTCGATGGATTTTATTGGGGTCTGATGTGATTGACTAATGCAAAGCAGAGTGTAAACATGAAGTGAAAAATAAATACCATGGCAGTAGTTAACACATTCAGTGATCAACAGTAGTAAAAGAGCTAATTGCGGCTACAAAGTTGCATGTTTCAAAGCCCTGAACTGGAGAATGAAAACAGTGATCCTGTCTTTATACTGCTGAAGCTAAAAGTGTGACACCTTCACTTTTATCATTCTTAAAAGAAACCTGAAAGCGTATGTAACCCAAAAATGCACCCCAACAGAGTTCAGATTTGAATTATTACTTTTGCAAGAATGGCAACAGAGAGAGAATACTGTAACACTCTTGAACTGAGGACCCAGAATTCGAGCCAGAGTAGGGACAGAGCAGGGGTTAAAACCAGGAGATCAGATGACTGAAAACAATACGGGGCTGAATCCAGAGAAGTAGTCAAAGGGGCAGAAAATAGGTTAAACCAAACAGATCTGACAGTGGTTCAAGCAGCCCCAGAGAGTCAAGAGGCAAACGGGTCAGAATCAGGCAGGCAGGAAGAACAAGGATTGCTGAATTAAACTCACTGATGGCTTTTAGTAATCTGGCACCAGCTACTGGTCTGAAGCAGGCCTATAAAGGCAGGAAAACATGTGGATATGATGATTAGGAGCCGAACAGTAGATCAGGTGGAGGTGATGTGCTGATTAGACCAGTTCTGGTACACAGATTCATTACAAACACAATCAAACCAACGTCATGGTCCGCCTCTCCTGCTCTGACAGGAATGGGAACTTTTTATAGCTGAAGGTGTCACTAGGAACAGTTTGGATAATCAAAGAAAAAAAAAGTGCTTGAATAATCAGATGTACATTTGACAGGCCACTCTTAAAAGCCAGGGGGATTCTCTCACACAGCAATAAAAACACGATCTGTGAAAGAGACAGACATTCAGGTGCCTACAGGCTGACCTGACAAGAGTGAATCTGGTTCAAACTGGACACTACTATGGACTACAAGCTGACTTGGCTCTTAGGACATCTGCTTACTTTGTATTAACTCTACCTGAGTTAGTAGTTACACCAACTGGTACTGCAATAATAGCTGCTAGTCTTTCAAGAGTATCTTTCTATCAGCTTCATCCATCTCAAATTGTTGCCTATTTTTCTCTGCAGATTGGATTCTGCCACAGACAGTTGGTGTCAGATCTGAAATTTGACTGGATCAGGCATTAATATGGTTTCAACATGCCTTTTATAAACTCCAGGTTACTCGATGAAGCTCCCGTTATCTCCATCATTCTTCTCAGCACCCATCAACCAACTTGCACTTTCTTTCTAAAGAAAAGTATCCAATGCATGATGCTGATACTACCATAGTGGGGAAAATATTTTCTTTACTGGTACGTACATAAGGTTTGGTTTTGGTCTCATCAAAATGGAGCACAATCCTTGTACCCCAAATGGCATGGTCATGAGCACCACATATAGGTGTATCTTGGAAATGAACCACTGTAAAAATAATAATCAGTTTTATGTGACCGATTGGTGTGAAAATATAGAAATATGGCTTAAGTTATGGTGTGTTAACACCAAATGCAAAACTAGTGGAAATTTATCAGTTTCGAGGTGCTTCGCTGGGCAAGCAACATCAATTCACATGTTGGATGGAGGGCTCCACTAAGGATCTACGCCGTAGAATCTGCGTTTGTCAGTTTGGTCTCAAAATGGCATACCTGAATCTTATGGAGGGCAGTACTTTGGAAAAGCAGAACAAGCCGCCTGCGTCAACGTCCCTGGGTCCATCAGAGATGCTTTCAATTCAGAGAGTCCAGCAGCTATGGCCAGTTCAAGCCAGCTTTTTGCTGAGTTTCTGTGTGGGATCCAAAACTACACCGCTTTGAGGACGGATAACCTGGAGAACAGAGGTGAGTTGAGACGGCTTTCTGGAGCTTAGACGGTAGCAGCGGGGAACCAGACCCTGGCAGGGAGCAACAGAACCAAGCGGAGGCGAGCTGGCCATGCTAGCCTGTGAAGCTAAGGAACCGCAGCAGGTGATCAAAGGAGTTCATTTGGTAGTGAGATGCCCATTGTGATTTAACAGAACCAGATACATCACCAATAGTATCTTAGCTATACTAAGCAAAAACAGAACTGGACTATTGGTAAAAGTCTCATATTCTTGTTTTAGATTAGCTGAATGCTTTTTGCAGTTCCTGTGATGATCTGCTGCTGTCGGTCCACTGTTTCATCAACTCCAAAAATCAGCTCTCTCATCATAGGCAACTTTACCATAAAGCAGGAAGTGCAGCTGAAGAGCTTAATAAAAATGCTAATTAATTTTGTAAGTATGACCCAGCACATGCTCAGATAAAAGAATCTATATCTGCTTTAAAGACAATAGTTTCACCAGCAAAGGCTGCTGTTAAAGAAAACCTCAGCGGAGCCACACACTGATATAACAGCTCAGGTCAGTACTGTCGGTCACGGCCGTTCGTTTAGTAGTATGAATCCTTTATTATTGGTCTGATTATATTAGAAAGATTTTTGGATTTTATTTTAATACATTACTAATAAGATTAACATGTCTTAAGGGGAATTCGATAAGACTTTCACCTTTTGAACTGATTGCTGATATAAATTAACATGTTGATAATGTTATTAGTATTAGGAGATACACTTATATTTAAAAGTAGGTTTTGTAACATGAATGGACTGGTGCCCTTGTTTTACAATGGATTTATATGGCAGGCTAGACCCTCCCAGCAGTTAAAGAATGCAGCTGATGTAGTTAATTTTTTAAGGCATGTTTGGTGTAGCCATTTGACAGGTTAACACTAAAATTATTTTCAAATTGAGGATAATTTATTTAAGGAAAAATATTGTAACGCCTCATTTTAAAATTGCAAATGTGGAAAATGGATAAGTTCAAGAGAAGACGGTGAATCTGACTTTTAAAATATGACCCCATGTAGTTTTCCATCAGCTCCATTGATGCAGATCTATAGTACATCTACCATTGATTGGTAGCTATTCACATTTGACTGTTCCTTTGTTGTTTGCTGTCTGCAGCCTTTTGCTTTTCTAATAGCGACCTGAAACAGGTTTAACCCAATAACATGTATCCCAGCGTCCTCATTGTGGCCACTACCAATTAACACATGTGGACAATGACTGTGGTTGTCCACCGCAGTCATTGTCCACATGTATTGGCCCAATATCCGTTGTTTGCTCTTCAGGAATGAGCCTGTTATGTTCCTCAAACCTCCCAACAACCATGCATGTAGTATGAGCGGTGGGTGCGGTGCGATCTCAGGGCCAAAACAGCCGTGTTTTCTCTCGTCAACTCCATTGGAATTGGAAGACCAGCAGCACATTTGTCACTGACAAAAAATCCAGCCCTCCTTCCAGAGCTGTAAGCAGGAACTCTCCCTGGTGGTGATTTAGATAAATTGTTTTTCATTAAGCACCAATAAACAGGCAGCACTTTCTCAATCTGGCTTTCTCATTGGCGTGGGCTCCCCGATCTTTCCATTCATTACCTGTCACAGCGCAGCGCCAATGCTCCTGATATCTCTGAGCCTCTCTGGGGCTTATCAGATGTAATTTCCAGCTTTTATGCCGTAATCATATTCGATAATGTGGCTGTGAGAGGCTCGCTTTGAGAGTCGGCCATCAGAAGTAAATGTTAAAAGGGAAAAAAAATTGCAGAAAAATGTGTTCACATAATCTAAACACGTCATATTAAAAAGGTACTTCTGCTCTGTACTGAAGCCTTGAACCGAGAGGTTATAGTCCTTTCTTTTATCCTCCAGCAGCAGAGCTTTCATCTGATGCGTTTTCCTTCAGCCTTTGAGCTGATTTCTTTTCCTTTTTCATGGCTAGGAGCCGCTGCCACACAATATTCCTACATTTGCATTTATTCATTTAGCAACAAGGAAGTGTGAAAACATTATTTCCCAAATTTACACCCCGTGTTTGTTAAAAATCTGTCTGTCGCCTCTCTGATTACAGGCCAATTTCCAAAGCTGCAAACACAAACTTTAATGCATTTCTCACAGTTTTAATGTGGCAGACCAGCATTAAGGGATGCATAATTGGAAAGAAGGAAAGAGAATTGTTCACTGATTTAAAAAAGTACAACATTTAGTGGATCAGTATTTTATAGAGCCATTGTTGTTTCAGTTTTTAAACATTTGGCTCGAGGTATCTGTTAACATCCCCACAGCATGACTCCACCACTACTGTGTATCAGTACAGGTAAACTGAGAGGCAACCCCAACAGATAAAGGTTGCACCCTCCAAAATATAATATAGGAGACCTACAGGTTCTTTCTGCAAACAATGAAAGACCTAGAGAAGCCCAGTCTGCTTTTCCCCTTTTTATAGACTTCTTTCCCATTTGTGTCTCCAGTCAAGCCTGTTGTCCAGATGAACACCGAGATGTTCATACTCCTCCACCAGTTCTATTTTTTCTCCCATGGTAGAAATAGTGTTTGACATTTTCCTGCTTCTCTCAACATCTATAATCATCTTCTTAAGATAAGATGATTATCCCGCATCAAACCACAAAGCAGCTCCCTGTAGTCATCCGAGTCTGAGGTGTAAGGCTGAAATGGAGGGTTAGAAGTTTAGTCCCTTGTTGTTGAAAACTTAGTTGGACACATAATCCTTCAGTCTCCTATACTGTGGTCTATTGGTCAAGTAACCATTGAACCAGACAATTGTTAAGGGGAATCGTTTAGTCTATGTGATAAGCAGGTAAAATTTCTTGAATTACAATCTTGATATATATCCTCTAGACAAGATTATTGCACTTATAAGCTTCGCAAAACTATGTCCAAACAAGACCAAAAAGACTTTTAAGCCAGATCTAAGAAGACTTGGTTAGATGGACAGTTTTTGTTGTGTATCAAGCCCCAGGTTTGTCATGATGTCCAATTTTAGGACGGATGATATTGTTTTAGTCTTACTTATGTTCCTCTGCTCCATCATTTAATTGATGATCAGCTTGTCTTTATTATTTCTAGGTGATTTTTGACGTTAATAACAACAAACTTTACGTTGTCCCTTCAGCGGACTGTAAACATTCACATTAAGTTCTGGGGCGAGATTAGAAGGAGCCAATAAGAGGGCAACAGGATGACGGAGTGACAAATGCCAAAACAGCTACAAAGGATGATTAGTGTCATACATCTGATCTCATCACTCGTTATCAGTCTAACCTCTGCAAGTCGAGGCAAAAACACAGGGGGGGCGGCACCTTGAGGTAAAGGGGCCCTTTATCAGACTCATCCATATTGCTGCAACTGAACAGATGACAAACTTGACAACCATCCGCTCACTCCCCAGTATATTGAAGTGGAGTTCACAGCTACAAGTTGTCCATCCATTTAATTCTTACACCTGAGCTTTGCATCTCTGCAGCTCCTCCAGTTTAAATGGATGTTTATACCCTGATAGGTTTGCAGTTCATCGACACTCTTTCCATGTTCAGATGACAGAGCTCTGTTGTTGGTTCAAAGCTTGGTTTATGTTTTCTAACAAACTCTTAAGCCCTAACAGAAGAACTGGGTTTCTAATTGGATTAAAGCAGCATTTGATTTGCTTACAAGTTGGAGCTTAAAGCTGGAAATAGCTCCCCATAACTTCTCATCCAAGTTAGGAGCTTTCTTGCCTGAAAAGGTTGGGATTTGCTTACTGCTGTGAGCCATACAAGCCATTAGCAGTCTATTTATCTCAATTCCATGCATTAGGAGACAAAAGGAACATGATCACACACATATTTTGTAGCTGTCTGTATGCCATAATGTTAAATGATACAACATACTGACCACCTGGAAGCTAGGCACGCTGCCTCATTCCCAGTTGGATTCCCAAATGCAGCAAGTGCCACTTCTGATGCTAATTAGTTGCAATGGGCAAGTTTTAGGTCTAAAAGAGTAGAGTGGACTGAATGCAAATGTACACATCGCATTTTAGATTTGTAGCTTGTAAAAAGCTTTTTCATTTTATGTTTTAACTACAATCCATTTGATTATTTTTTACTTTATGTACTTTATAAATATTGGTTAAAATGGGCAATTGAACACAAAGTTTGATCAGGTTGGTATGAAGCCTATTTCTCACACTAAAGAGTAAAAAAATGTCACATGTTATGTCATTATTATCAAATACAAAGTGAAAATTATTAGATTTAAAGCTATAATTATGAGATAAAAAGTATCTTATGACATGACATACCATAGCTGTTTTTTTACCTTTTATGTGAAGGAAATGGGTTTTCATACGATGTTGTACCGGTAGGGTAAGAATTTCATGTCAATGTCTCAGATTTATGTCCAAACCTTTCAGATTTTGAAACTAAAGTATGAAAATGAAGGGAGGGTGGAGGATTTTTGCCAGACACTGCAACGGAAGGGGCAACCCTCTCTCTTGTTTAACTAAATAATAATATTCATGGCCAAAGTCACAGTGACCAATTGCATCATCAAAGTCTGATTAAGATTTCTCTCACAGCCTCTACTCAGGTTTAACGAGAGAGCCAGCGAGGAGGGTAACAATACCAAATCGATAAAGGTTGCTGGGGATAACCTTTGTGTTTTATCAGCCTGATGTCGAGCTGTGCATAAGCTGCTGCACGGAGATAGTAGCGGAAAGTTGTCAGATGGCAAGTTAAGTGGAGGTATGGATCAGAGACGGAGGGAAAGAGACACCCTGCAGCAAATGAATCACGGCGGATCAATCGAGCTTAGGCTGTCTTCCACAGGAGCTTTGGAAACACAGTTGCCTTTGCAGTATGCTCATTAGGCACGGATCAGGCCTTAATCACCCACATTTAGCGATCATGTTTTCACCCTCGTTTTTCCTCCGTGGCATATTTAAGATTTCTCTTTTTTAAAAAAGCTTCCCTCAAATTAACGGCAGAGAGCACAGGCAACTTGGAAAAAAAGAAAAAACAGCCCAATCCAGCTGAAAAGATGCAGAGGGAGAGAAATTGTTTGCGTGGTTACTATCATTCAGATCTTTAACACATCCCTGTCAAATGTCACGGCTTCAGTGTATGAGGAGAGCAACGTGAGAGCAAATCATTTCGACACATTTGAACAAACAGCTTGGTGTGTGAGCCACAGATGAGTATGGGTTTCAGTGAGTGATTAGGTACACGGAGGATCTTTTTATAGAATCCAGGCAGATGCTAAATAAGGCCCCTCAAACAAAGAGCCAACAAAGGGTTGCAGCCAGCAACGAAGCAACTTTTATCCATCTCCAGGATAGTAAATCGAAATAATTAGGCCTTGGATAAAGCACACAGGGGCAATGAGAAGAGCCAGAGGATAACCATCATCAGCATTACTACAAGTTCCTGGCTGCCACAACTCGCTAACAGCAGCAGACAGAACATAAAAATAGTTCGCTCTGAAACCATGGCTGAAAACAATGGGATTTCATTTGTTCATTTACGTCTTAAATCCTGGGGAAATTTTATATAATCATAAAGGCTGACTGAAGGAGTTGCATGTCACATCTACTGCAGAGAGAGAACTGGGGGGGCATATTCCTACCATTGCCTTGATGTGGAATTAAATCTTCTCTGCAAGAAAACGCAGGAGTAAGTGAGTCACGAGGAGTAATCAGTGCAGGCTGTGATCTGTCCCTCGCCCTTACGCCGCTCTGCTCCGACATCCACGGGATCCCATTAACTCCCATGACATGCGTACACATTCAGGGTCAACACCTCGGGTCGGCCTTGGAGAAGCGATGCCAATGAACCCAAGGACCCGAACCACTTCTAACGCAGCAGCTAGTCAAGCCTTATCCTCTACAAGTCTGGTGGCTTCACTTCGTCTGAGACGTGCCTGAGCAGGCAGGCAGGTCAGCCTGAAATACGGGATCATTTCCACAGATGGGATGAGTTTGTACGCCAGCCTGTTTCATATTCTGTGACAATACCTCCACATATGGCAGAACATTGTACTGGCATGTTATAGATCAGGGGTACACAACGTTGGGTTAGGGAAGGCCCAGAATATATTGTGAAATACATAAATGTTAGCATTTCATGGAAATTATAAATGTACCAAGAAACAAGTAGATGTAAAATTTATTAATTCATGTATCTATTACATGATACAAATATTGAATATACTGTACAATTAAATTGTAGGCTACCCGAATCAAAAATGAAAGGCACAATCAAAATGATGAACCAATTAACTCAATGCCATTCAAGAAAAATAAGTGATTTAAAAATGAATATAACTGATTCACTCTGCGAATATAAAAATATATAAAGTTATGCTGTAGATTTGGTTTCATTATTCTTGCAAAGAACATCGAAATTAAAAAAAAAAAAATGCAAGCAAGAAATGAAACTTAAATAAAAACATTTGAGACTAACTTTGCTTCTCTCGCAGATGTTCTTTTTTTTTTTTTTTACAGATTTATTATTTTCATTTTGTGATTCAGTGACTACTAAAAGGCAGATTGCTGTACTGGATCTTTTTTTTTTACAGGGCATCAGTGTATGTGGTAAAATTCTTTACAAAAAAATACAAAGGATAATTTGATCCTGATAAAATAAGGTTATAAACACCAACCATCCATCCTGGTAGTGTTTAGTGTTTATTTTGTCCTTTTAAAGCCCAAATAGAATTTCAGCACCGGGTATAATGAGCACACATAAACAGAGATGCCACCATCTGTTGACAGAACCCTTGAAGTATCAGAAAAGCCAGATAACAACAACTAAAAAGAGTCCTGTAATACAATCAATATCAGTGAAGGCCAAATGATAACAGGGAAATTCCTATAACTAAGAAACGTAAACACAGACAAAGTCTGTCTGTCATTTTGTCCTTAGACTATGGAGGCATAGAGTAGCATAGCTATCACGAATATTCGTATTAATAAGATGCTGATCCAATATGGAATCCAACAGTTTTTATTGTTTATTTACTGTAGATATTTGAGCTCTTTAGTTTTCTTCGCACTACGCTAGGAGGTGCTAACTAACTTAGCCCCAGTATGTTACTTCATTGCTTACCCTCTGTCCACATGTGAAGTATTGTACCTCTTGTTATAATTGTAAATACACACAAAAGACTTTATTTACTGACAAACTGAGCAAAAATAAAGCGTAACAAAAAAAAAAAAAAAAATGAAATAAACACAGCAGCAGAACATGGTCACCAGAGTGACTTACTGGTCTATACATTTATAAAATGTCATAAAACGTGACAATGCACTTCCACTGCTTTTTGGAGCTGGGTTTCACGCCTGCAACAACATATAATAAAATCAAAGCAGCTGTCAAAGTCAAAAAGACGCAGAAAACACCTCCTTTCCTTTTTTTTGGGGTATGTGTGGTTTTGCAAAGCGTCCCATTTTTGGGGGGCTGGGCTTATGTTCTTAAAAGTGGTCATTTTCTTTTTCATAAAATTCAAATGTTCTCATGAGAAACTGATCTCCTACCTGCAGCGGGGAGCTTTCAGTGCTCTCTGTGTTTAAGGAGGCAGTTGGGAGTTTTGAAAGATGAGCCTAACTGCTCACTTTTGTTCAAAATGTTTTGGTGTGAATTTTATCACTTAATGCATCCAGTGGCTTTTTATCAGGATGAATGACTGTGGATTGACCCACGATTAATATCAAAAGCTGTCTAAAAATTATTGTGTGGTCAGGACTCATTTTTTACGACTGCAGTTTTTATTTGGTGGCAGCAGGACTATGTGAAAGCAGAGGGATATCCAATACACCGTAACAGAATGTGATACACGAATGTGGAAAACCTTCTGCTGTCTGCAGACTCTCTACATTTTTAACCATGCGGGTTCAGAAGTAATTTTCTTTGTTTGTCATTAGATGAGCAGAAAACTGAGGCAGATGGTAAAAAGTGGAATGCAAACCATGTGCAGATCGATGAGCAAATATCCAGCGAGTGTCAGAAGAAATGAAGAGTGATTGACAGAACTCTGAGGCAAATTAAAGGCATCGGCAGATGGTTGGCAGCAGGGAGGACTCGTGAATCTCCTCGTCTTATTTGCTTCCAGACTAAAATAGTTAAAATTCAGTTTTAGTTAGTTGATGGAAAAAGGACTCACTTCTCACTTGTGCAGTTTGCAAACTCATTTTGTTTTCCTACAGTGTTTTGTTTTACAGAAAGAACAAAGACAGCTGGCCGCAGATAAACCGAACTCTTTATGTAGCAGAGCGGCCAAACAATGTCTCATTTTTATAAATATCTTTGCTTCACTTTAGATGCCAAAACAGCACTGGTTTGACTTTTCACTGCTGTGTTTAGTTAAGTAGTGTTTGCTTTTCCCAACTTGTTGCTCTGCATTTTTAGTCGAACGAAGGAAGAGTACAATGCATGTTTCAGTGTGTAGCTGCAAAAAGACGACATCTTAAAAAATTCAAGGGATATGACCATCTGTATCTTTAACATGTCAGACAGTCCATGGTTTGGGAATATTTAAAGTTTTTAATAAAGCAGCCATTATCTGCAACACTATTGGTTGTTAGGTTACCACATTGTTTTGTTTGTGACGTTCTAGATCAGCGGAGTCAGACTTCAACACACCTGAATCCAGAATCTGCCTGACTGCATGTTAGTTAGATAGTTTAGCCATTTGATGCAGGTGTGTTGAGCAAGAGGCACATTTAAGAGTTGCAGGACAACAGTCCTCAAGGATTTAAGTTTAATCCTGCTGTTCTAGATTAACTATCTCACATATCAGTAGTTATTTATGATTTTTATTTCAATGTTTTTCACTTCTGAATCAAAGCTTTGCCCCAGATGTCCTACAGGCATATTTTTTTAACAGACAGCTGTAGATAGACATAAGAAAACTGCATAATTATAACTAAAGCCAGGAATAAACATGTTCATTTCAATGAATTCATTATAAAGATTGCAATGTGTTAAAATAAATGAAATTATCTGAATCCATACTAAAGTCCAGTGAAAACCCTTAATATTTGTTGTTTCTTGCACATCTTGAATCTGATGCACAATCAGAATCAGAAGTGTTGGTCGACTGAGGATATTCAGGCTTTGACCGTCTCAGTCCAATGGAGCGCTCTAAAAAATCACATGTTGAATTTACTTAACAATGTTATGTCAACTGGCTCCACTTATTAATTCGATTAGATAAATCAAATATAATTAAATAAGTATAACATATTTACTTTAATAAAGCAATTAATGTAAAGACAACCTGAGATCACTAGATCAAGCATCGTTGACTTCAGTTTGTATAACTTATACAGTAAAAATAACAAAGCTAATACCAGTTCATTATGCCAGGTTAGTTCAATTTAATATCCTAGAGTTGCATTAATGTCATTGGATGAAGTTTAATATAATGACGATGTAGTTACAGAAACCATTTTATAGGAACCAGTTCATATACCAGGGTTAAGAATTTTCCAAACTTGCACATTTTGATTGTTGATATCAAATAACAAATCTTATCAATTCAATCAGCCTCATTTCATTAATAAGTCAATTTTAGAACCAGTGTAGTATTTTAAGGATTACAGATGATTCACACACTGCAGAATTATTTTACTTTTCACATGATGCCACAGAAAATACACAAAACATGACGCTAAGCATCCTGGGAGATATCAGGAAATCTAATTTCCATTAACAGCTACAGATGATATTAATTTGCCTCAGTAGATATAATGTTTAAAGTGACAAGATTGAATTAAATTAGTTTGGTTATCTTTAGTTGAGTTGAATTTCTTGTTGTTTAAATACAAATAAACCTGCCTAAGTTCAGCAGAAAAACAGAATTGTTAGTATTAATCTGACCATGAAACCGTTACATAATATAAGTAATGTCACAAATTTTAATTACTTACATGGGAAGCAGCTGTGGACAATAATATTTAAAATATACATCTATTCAATATTAAGTGGCAGGATTATGTTGAAATCTATCACTTATCTCTTTAGTTGTATCAACATTTTTTCTTGTTATTAAAATGCAATTTAACCTGCAAATGTTCAGCATGAAAACAGGATTTTGGGTAATCTAACCATAAAACATTCACATGCAGCAAGCGGTGTCCCTATTTTATTTCGTGTTGTGTGAATTCCTGGGTGATGTACTCTTATCTCAGCATTATTTATAGATGTAACACTCAGGTTAGCTACGTTGCTACGTTGCATACGAGACTTTGTTTACATTAGAACCTCGACCCGTGTGGAGTTCAAAGAACTCAACCCAACTGGCAGTCATGAACGTTGAATGCATGTTTTGGCAGCACAAACGTTCGCAATGCTAATGTCTACAGCTGCAGCACAAATTCTCCAGCAAGTTTGCATCGGACCAGATGACAATGATCCTAAAACCTGAACGATTTCGGTCAGGTCTCATAGAGGCCACCTCGGAATAGTCCAATGTTTTCCTCTCAGTCATTCCTGGCTGTTTCTAGCTGTGTGTTTTGGGTCATTGTCCAGTTGAAGACCCACGAACTGAGACCAAGCTTTTTGACGATGGGCAGCTCATCTCTCTCTAGAATCACTTTATAGTGTTCAGACTTCAGTGTATCCTGCACAGACTGAAGACACCCTGTGTCAGAAGAAGCAAAGCAGCCCCAGAGCACAACACAGCCTCCTCTGTGTTTTTTCTTGCTATGCTTCTTTTTTCCATCTGTAAACATAGAGTTGATGTATCTTGGTGAAAAAGTCCATTTCTGCCCCATCGGTCCATAGGACATCACCCCTGAAGCTTTGGGGTTTGTGGCCAAATGTAGTCTAGAAAATTTCAATCTGCCTATTTCATGATTTGTTTCCAGCGGTGATGTCCTGTTTGGTGTCTCCCATCATGTCCACTTCGGCTTAAAACAACCATGCATGGTGGTCTTACACTGATGTTCCTCAAAGCTTGAAGTTCACTTTTAATCTCCTTAGAAGTTATTCTGGGCTCTTTTCTTGCTATTTATATTGTTTCTTTGATTTATCACCAGACTTCCTCCTGCTGCCACATCCAGGGACGTTGGCTACAGTCCCATGGATCTTAAATGTCTAAATAATATGTGCAGCTGTCACAGAGATGGTCTTATTGTCATGATCTGGGACTCTTAGTCCCTCCTGTCTGGGTTTCTCTCCTGTGCGCCTTTCCTCTTTCTCCACCAGATGGCGCCAGGGGCTGTTGGATGTGCGGTGTGGTTTC
>JAUZNJ010030174.1:4551-14934 GCA_034780135.1 Jordanella pulchra
CCCCCCAGGATGTGATGCTGAGTGGCCGAGAAGCTGTAATGTGGGAGTGTGTTCAGCACACCTTGAAAACAAACTGAAAGGAGAGAAAATGCCAAAAAGGCACTGATTCAATGACAGCATTCCTAAAGAATAGCACATGCTGAAGTAAAAGGCTAAATGTTCCTGTGAATTACTAATTATGTGTGGGAACAGATAAATCAGTTAGACACAGCTGTAATCTAAAGAAGCTCCCTACATCATCTCAACACTGACTAACAGCTGGCTGCCTTCATCAATACATGTTCTTTCCTTTCTCAGCGTTATACTTTTACACTTGCATGGCTTATGTTTTTTTGACACAGAAATACTGGGATTATACAGTCCTGTTGTGTTTTTTTCTGGAATATTATTACCCCAGTTTAGTTCTATTTCAAAGTATATTCTATTTTGATGAATGAAAAGCATTATTTTTCAGCTTCAAACCCTCTTATATTGAGTTAAATGCTGTCAACATGCACGTGTCCCACCCTACAGCCCAAAATGGTGCAGAATAGTATTTTCAGATATGTAGTCATTTCAATTAATAAATTAAATCATTAATTTGACGCTTTTTAACTGTGTTCCATTGATTGCAGTAACAGAAATCCCACTTAACTTCTTACCATTGATATTTTAACTAACTATATATGCTGTCTCTAATGATTGCCCACAGATAAATAAAGATAATGAAATAAAAGGAAATTTAGATCAAGATATTAAGAGACACCTAAAAAACCCTAAACATAATACTTTCTATTTTCTACTTTATTCAGTAACGGATGTAAAAGCAACCCTTACCTGCTTTAATGAATGAATTATGATTTACAAATTTTCATCTCAAACTTTATGAACACAACTACTATTATAAAACAAATTGGTTGATTGAACAAAGCAGACTATTGTGAGTGATCTCTTAACGTTCTCCCGTGCCGCACCCTTCCATCATTCAAATAAAAAGCTCTTGCATCTTGCTAATCTTTTGCAAACCAAAGTATGAACATTGGTGTTAATTATGCTGCTTACATAGTGATACAATATTACATTAAATAAGACACTATAAGGTTCGCCTCTATACATTTTGGTTGCTTACCTGTAAAGAGGAGTAGAGTGAAGAAAGCTGCTAGCAACATCCTTGTGAGGTCAGTGAGCTTCTTTCCACTAAATTCATATATGTGACTGTACTGCCTGTACTGGAGGGAGGGTGGGGACAGTGCAACAATATGTTTTTCCTGAAACATTTCTGCCCCGCAAAACATTACAATATATTTTGTTTTATAAGATTTGAATTTCCATGCCAATTTTACTACTAAACTGTTTGAGAGCTATTAAAAAGATAAAACAAAATGAAGGTAAAATGACTTTCAATAATTTCGTGGTGTGATTTGATTGATGTGATTTTATTCTATAAGATCCTTCCTGAAAACAGGGAAAGGGTGAATTTTGCTTCAGTGTAATCTTTGGTCTTGCTGATGTTTTGAAAACCATTATATTTAATCAATACATTTTCTGGGTATGAGATAAAAAAAACAAAAGACCACATTGAAAATTATGATTGATCGAACTCTAGGGATTAATGCAAATTCAGCATGAATATAGAATCCACAATAAAACTATATTCCATTCTTCTATACTAATAAGCAACATGATCAATTGCATCTTTTTTGTGGTTGGAATGAATGAAATAGCTAAGTGGCTCTCAAAAACCACATACTTCCTCCTTAGGTTTTTGAAAACAGGATGTGGGAAAACAAAGCTTTTAGCTGATCACAAATTATTCTTTTAGCAGAGAAGCTATGCTAGGAGCTCCATAAAAAGCATTTCAGGTGACTACCTCGTGAAACTCACTGGGAGAATGCCAAGAGTGTCCAAAGGCAGTAATCAAAGTAAAGGGTTAAGGGAATATTTAAGGAACTAAAAATTCCTTTTTACATCATCCGTAGGGGCTCTGAGAGGGGACATACTGTCAGTACAGGGGTGGAGGGAGGGTGGGGAGGAAGGCTGTGCAAACAGCTCAACCTAAAAAGTGAAAGCCTTCTGAATGCAGGGCTAAGTTAGACCCCTCCATTTGGAGGGGGTGGTGGTGGGGGGGAAGTGGTGGCCTGGGATCAGCCCTAACATGGGATAGTGCAGCTCTGGGATTGGGTCCAATTTTCTACCGTCTTGGTGCGTTTGGCCCTTTCCTTACGGGGGAGTCGGCTGGCTGGTGTGACTGTACGTCACCTACTGAACATGCTAGGCTCCAAATATGAACAGGACCTGTCTCCTCCCCCTTCTTATGCTCCCCACTAAGGACAGGTGCCTGTCTGCTGGCACGTTGATGGTTCTCTAGGTCCTGGGTTGGGTACTTCAGTGAGTGCTGTCTCATTTATGGTGGCTGCCAGGCTAGGCCTAGGCTTCCTGGCCCTGTGGGGTCCCTACTAGGTTTTGGTGCACCTCCAGTAAAGTTTCATACACAATTCCAGTAAAAACTGAAAAAAAGTCAAGCACATCAACTGAGATAATTTCAGTTTACAACAGTCATAGATTCAGTGGGCAATGGAATTGAAAGCAAGTAATAGTTGAAAGCAAGCAAGTAACATCAATACAAATACTGAAAATAAAATTCATATAGATAGACACAGCATGCTGAAGTGTAATCTCATTACAACAAATCCAACTGATATAAAAATGAAAGTAAAAAGGATAGCATATTAGATTTGAGAAAAAAATTGTTTTCATTTCCCTTTAAAGTTAGACTTTGTAGAAAAGAGTAGGAGGTGTTGAGAATTCCAGAGAACAGTCCCAAAAAAAAAAAACAGAGAGTCACAGAAAAAACGGTACCAAAGGCTGATTTAGAGCCTATTCTGGCTATGATCAAAAGATACCTAGTAGAATACCTTTAAAGCAATGTGCTGATGTTGAAGATGTTGTTAGAACTGAATTGTGGTAAAATAATAAACTTGTCTTGACTTGCATAAATCTTGATACTTCCACATTGCAGATCACACAAAAAAAAAAAACCCTTTAAAACACAAACCATAAATAATTGACAAAAAAATTCTGATTTTTTTGATATAAGAGTTGTATTTTAATTCTATGAAAAATTATGAAAAAAAACGTAAAAAAGTTAAATTTGATCATTATTTGCATTAATTTTGATACATTAGGCATTTCCGTATAATCTATTATCCATTTTCTGTTCTCTACATATTTCTGATTTATTAAGTCGGGTTCTCAAGAGCGAAAATATCCCACTGATGATGCAGAGGTCTCAAAAATTCATGTATCAAATATGATACATTTGGCTTTAAAGGGTTAAAAGGGAAAAGAAGCATGATATAAAGATCAGTAGTGACACATGAAAAGTAGGCAACTGAAAGTGAAAAAGCTACAGAAATTTGTGAAGATAATGAAAATTATGTTAGTAGTGAAGTAGTGAAGATGAGAAGAATTCAGAGCCAGAGAAAGAAGACAGTGAAGAGTAAAAATACTGAAGGAGAAAAGACAGCAAATGGTCAGGGAATCCAGCCAATTTGACTGGATGAACGGGTATTTATAAATTCCAATGCAGATGTTAAATTATAATCTCTTTATATGATGTTTTACTGACCAGCTCAGCAATGTCACATTAAAAGCTTCTAAAGGATGACTAAAATCAGCCCACTAAGGTAATTTAAGTACTTTTTTTTTTTCAAAATTTGTCTTCTATATTAATTTATTCATCTATGTTATGAATTGTTTTAAGTTTTGTTACTTTTGTTACATGCTTGTATATCTGGAGCGTGTAACAACATTTCCCTCTGGGATTAATAAAGTATTTCTGATGCTGATTCTGAAGTTATCTTATGACTAATATTGTCTTTGTTTCTCAGAAGATAAAGTAACACAATAAAAGTTTGACCATTTTTTTTTATGTTGTCTTGATTCTATTTACATATGAGAGATTTACTCATGTTTCAGTTAGCGTTTCCAAAATTGTCAGTATGCCCAGACATGTTGAGCCACCTTTGCCATCCAATGTGAACTTTCCTAGATTTGGCACTGCCTAGATCCACCAAGGACCTGAGCTCAAGATGATCAGCCTTCCATCCCACAGAGAGGAATGGAAGGTGGTTAAGAGAAGAGTTGATATATATTTCAACCTGGAGAAACTTAAACGGAGAAAGCTTTATTAAGATTAAAGTTTTATTGAAATTACGACAGACAGACATTTCTCTCTATATATATAATTATTTTTTGTATGTGTGTGTTTATGAGTGTATAATACAACCACAAGAGAGCACAAAAACAAGAACATTTGAAATTTGAAAGTTCTGTGGATTTTATTTGAACACATTAATTTGTAGTTACTTTTTACATGTAGATGGGAAGCAACCAAAGGACACATTTACCACAAAATACTCAAACAAAAAAGAATATATATCTATATATAGAGAGATATACAAATCAGACGCTGATTCGTCCATGCTGTCAGGCTGTGTTGTGGCCTGAATAAATTATGTCCTTGTTCATACAGTACAAGATTGACAGTAAAAGTGATGCTGCTTCACTTACTAACATAATATACAGTTGTGGTCAAAAGTTTACATACACTTGTAAAAAACATAATGTCAAGGCTGTCTTTAGTTCAGCAGACCCATAATAATTTATGAAAGAACCAAAATTTATGAATTATGTTTTTTACAAGTGTATGTAAACTTTTGGCCACAACTGTATCATCAAACTAAGATAGGAGGGACATGATCTGGAACAGATACCACAGTTATTTATCTAATAGTTTTTGCTGATGTAATCTGAAACTGTAATACAGAAATGTATTTTTTTCACAAACAACAGATTTTTTTTTTAAATCTTTAAATTACCGTAGAGTCTTATCTTTTTATTTGAGTCTGTTGATTCCTAGTTGCCAGAACTTCAAACTAAGGTAAGTTGAGATCCTGGAAACTTTGTCTGATATGTAAGACCTTTATTAGTTTTATGGGAACATAAAAGTCTGTTAAAGGTATATGATTAGCACACTTAATGCGCCTAAGGCCATGTTTTCAGCCTATTATATATATGTAAAGTTACAGAAAATGCAATTAAAGCTTTGTGACCAAAAACTGCAGCTGCATGAACTGAGAGATTTAGTAAATGGATCTTATGAATGAACCATTTTAATGCACTGATTCTGCACTGATTAGTTTCACTCAAAAGACCTGTTGTTCCAATCACTGCAGCCTGCGACTCATTGTTCTGTCCCACAGGGTAATGTATCAACTGCTAGCATGAGGGCCTAACTGCAGCTTAAACAAGTAATCCCAAAAAATACTTTTTCTATAACTTAGAGTACTAGAGGTTTGATGTGATCTCATATTAATCTGTCAAATCACATTTTTTTTATATCTCTTCAGAAGCAGGATTCCACATTATAGCAATAGTTAACAAAAACAGGATGGCTGCAATGATGTAAACAAAAGCAAACACCTTGCTAATTTTTTGAGCGACTCTTGTCCAGTAGGAAGGTTTCTTATCTTCATGTCCAATGCAGATGAAATCTATTTTTTTCTTGCTCTCTCTGAGCTCATCTGATATGTCTTCCATTGCACGGCGCACCTCCATATGTTTGGTCATGCTTACCTGCCAATGTTCAGAACACAGATTTAAAAGTAAATATATATCTTTAAGGTTATGCCTTTAATAACCAACAGTTCACACCTTGGTGTTCAAAGACGGTATTTCATCAGCTGAAAAAGTTTTAACTGATTCCACATGGTTCCGTTTCTTTAGTCCTAAAACGGTAAATTAAAGTTAGATTCATGTGAGATAAATCCAAGATCTAGATTTTTGTGGATAGTTTAATCTCACCTGTGAAACAGTTTTGGACAATGTTCTGTTCTTCCTCTGGATTATCATGTGTTTCATTGTCCCGTTGTGCATCTTTACCAATCAGATAAATCACCAAAATGGTCTTTAAGAGACTTATAAGCATGAGAGTGAAAATCCCAATGCAATAAGCCACTTAGGAAAAAAAGCGAATTCATTATTATGAATGGGGAAATATGATTTGTGGGGGGCTTATGATAGATGGGTACTAAAATCATCTTTACCTGTTAGGGGAATCCTGTCTGATGAACAGGGAAGAATGTCATTGAGGATAAGCTGCATCACTGTGACTGACAGCAGTAAAGTGATTTTAAAGCCAACCTTTTCACCACCGGTGTCTGACATCAAGAGGGAGCCAAAGTCCAGACACAAAAAAAAGAAAACAGGCAGCAAGAAGTTTGCAATATAGAGGATAGACCTTCTCTTCATGTTTATCTGTAAAACAAAGCGTCAAGGTGATTATCATGATCTAAGTGCATAAAAACATATTGTGAAACTGAATACGTGAACATCGATCATGCCCTGTCCTCATTTGGTCCACCAACAGAGAAGCCTGGCTCTCCAAAGCAGACATGACCAGGGCCTTTCATGTCCTCCATATCCACCCTGGTGTTTCTGTGGCATTTTCTGGAAAGATGATTACTACCTTCCTGTTTGCTCCTCCAAGCGAGGGCCTGTGGGCTCGAAAGTCTTTTAAGGCCTGGGCATCCCTCTAGCTATCAACCTATGCACCTTAATCGATTTCCTGATTTATCCTTATTTCAAGCATCCTTGCCTCAAGAGGAAATAAATTGTATGATTGCTCTTTTCAAACAACAGCATAATTCATCTATTTATCCATGACACTCAGATATTTCCATTCCTGGACAAAATACTCTTGTCCTTCACCCTCTGAAAAAGCAAAATTGACTAACACTCAGTTTGTTTTTATGATTCATCTCTTCTATCTAAGCTCTTTTCTCATCCTGTATGAACTAATTTCTAAATGATCACCTCAGGAACCACTATTAATTACTTATACAGGAAGTCCAGCCATGAGAGTCTGGTTTATTAATCATTTCTGCTAAGTCCTGCCGAGGTCTGGCATCTCACCAGAACATTATTTAGAAAAAATCTCTAAATCGATGCTGCTCCCACAGCATCCACCTACAACAACTCTGATCATACTATGAAAATTCTCGGTCATTGGTCTTCCTAAGCTTTCTGCTCCTTTATTCTCAACAATTTCTGTGACCTTTACCAAACCCACATTCACCAATGCTCTCATATGTGGGGGTTCTAAGTGGGCTCAGGAAGGTTTTATACAGAAGACTGCACCACCATCCTGAGTTTCTTCCACCAAAGCCTACAGAGCTCCTCAGATTACTTCATACTCATCTCCAGCTCTTTCATCCCTTAAACTCCTTACTTCAATAAACCTTTAATCTTATATCCTTGACGAATGGTCCTTGCTTTTCTTGTGAAATGAAGTTAATGTTAACTTAGGTTCAGGAGCACCACTAATTACCCCTCTGATGACCCCATCCTCACTTCCAGTTCTTCCATGTTTCGTTGCAGGTTTTGGGTATTATCCTGCCTGCACACTCCTGATATAAATCAATGGTTGATTAGCAGGCCTTGGGTGGCTGCTGAGGAGGGAGTGCTATCATTTACCACATTTTGTTGCTTGTACTTGCGACAGTGCAATGACAATAAAGTTGAATTCTATTCTATTTAATGCAGTTGTGCTGTAGCAGAGATTCATCTAAAACTTGCAAAACTGAGTCCTAAGGACTGAGTGTGAAAACCACTGCTTTAACTCTTACTTAAAAAAAACTTTTAACTCATGTACTTGTAGCATGGTCCTTGTTAGTGAACCTTTCGATAATAAATAACTGACTGAACAGATCACTACAACATATGTCTAATACCAGAGAACCAGACTTACAATAGGAAATTATGTTTTAGACAAAAGTAAAGTTTGTGTTTGTTTCAGCACTAAGGGCCCCATAGTCTAGAAGATGTGGGAAATGACAATAAATGAAGCCTTACAATG
The DNA here is from genome assembly GCA_034780135.1 of Jordanella pulchra. Lineage (NCBI taxonomy): Eukaryota > Metazoa > Chordata > Actinopteri > Cyprinodontiformes > Cyprinodontidae > Jordanella > Jordanella pulchra. The sequence goes on from JAUZNJ010030174.1 coordinate 12,449, forward strand.
TTTCACTCTTTGCTCGATGAATCTATATAATATTAGTTTCATTTTCTGAAATGAGTGACAAAGAATATAAAACTTTCTTAACAAATTCCATTTTTTCAGGACTTATCTGTAGATCTGACAGGTAATTGTTTTATGTCTATGATCTCAGGAAAAGATGTAAACATGCCATAGATTAAAAAGTTTTTACAGAAAAAAAAATACATAGCTGCAAAAAATCTGAGTTGATGCATAGTTGATCCCAAAATTACCCGTATCTCTGACAGATTTATATTCAAACAATCATAATATTATACCAATAGGTTTTTCTAACTGAAAGTAATATCAAAGTCAAAGCACATGGATTTTAGATTTGTATTGTGTCAAATTTTTCCATCCACATCAGTTTTTCTGTTTTGTGTGCATCATATAAGTCCAAATGAAATGCGTTAATGTTTATTGTTGTAATGAGAGATAAAATTTGAAAATATTCACAGGTTATAAATAGTTATGAAGGGAAATATTATTAAAATTGTCAAGTTATGAGTCAGTCAAAAGCCCAATTTTACACATATTCTTGGCAGGGGGCTGCAAAGGTTCTGAGTTTATTTTAAGATTTATTTATTTGTTTTCTTTTTACAAATTTGCACATTAGAGCAATACTGAGATCTTAACATTTAAAGCTAAATACTTACAGTGTAGATAATCATTGTTTGGTTGAAACCAAAATGGCTGACTGTTTTGTTTGTGACTGTCATGCTGATAAACAGCCACTCAGACTGCATCTGCATGGCTTCGCGCGACCACTCTGTCACCTCTGTGTCGTTGGTGTTGTAGTATAACATTATTTCTTCATCTAAAGTTTTGAAGAAAAGTGTTTCAGAATAGTAGCAGATAAATGTTATCTGTGCATATCTGAAATGATTGAAGCATTATAATTAGCTCAAAATATAGGAAGACATTGGAGGCTAACCAGGGTGCATGATTGACTTGAAGGAGATGTTGCAGCTCTGAATGTCGAAGGGGAATCTATACACCTGCATCCTACACGAGCTGATGACCACCTGGTCATTTCGATATTCAACCCAACCATGACTTCTGATATTGAGATACGGACTCGGAGAGGCTTTGTCCTGCTCTGTCCTGCAGGACAAGTCACAACAAATACATACATTATGATTTGAAGTAAATCTGCAAAAATGTTACATGTGATACAGAAAATATACATTCATGGTCATTTACATGACATTTTTTAATTTTAGTACAATGGAAAATGATTCCATAATGCATTTAAAAATGTATGTCTTCTTATGTTTTTGTATTATTTGGTCATGCTTTTACTGTTTATGTTTTAGTTCATGAGTTGATTATAAAAGGTTGTTTGTTTTTGTCTTATGGCTGCTCCCTTATTAAGGAGTCACCAAAACAAGCCACTATGACTTACTCATCAGACTAAGCTAACTTTTTATGCTGGAGGCCCTTCGTGCCACAGACAGGAGTTAATTACAAAGAAATGACTGGAAAAAAAAGGTTAATCAACTCTGAAAAAAACAGAATTATTTAAACCCAGTTGGCACTTAGATTCTGGAGAAAAACTGCTTGTTTTCAAGCAATCAAATGAAATCAATTGAATACCTGCATTATTAGTTATACAGCTGCTATTGTCTGTTGACAGAAAGAGCAAATCACCCAATGAGCTTGTTAAAACTCATTGCATTTACAGACCTAGGTGGAGCCAACCTTAGTTTTAGATAAAGGTTTGAAAAAGAGAAAATATTGCTTGATATGTTGGTAAAAAGCCTTGTTGGTGTCAGAGGTCAGAGGAAATGGCCAGATTGTTTAAAGTGATGAAACGATCTTCGAATCACATGGTGAACCTGGAGCATGCTATTTCTATATGTAATTTAGAGATGTGGTTTCTATTTCACACAATGCCATTTATACATAGTATTACCATGTATACTTAGTACTATGTGTACTTAGTTGCATGCAGACAGCGGATGTTTTGTTTGATGTTCAGTTGGATCTTTATTGTTGCAGCCAGAACACTAGTGAGGCACTCTATGCATATCAGTCATGCCACAAAGAGGATATTACCATTGTTGCAACCAGACTCTTCCATACTACACCAAGTCCCCATGTATTATTACACAGTGGCAGTTCTAGACCATATTCATCAGAGGGGTCAGGTAGGGGCCAGCGTCTTTTCATGGGGCACAGAAAGGCATAAAACAAAAAACAGAGCAATAGTTTAACATTTAAAATGTATTAAGTGAGCCGGAGATTCAAAGAGCCACTGGAATTTAGTGAAATTTCCATGTCTTTTAGATTGTTTAAATTTTTATGTTGCTACAGGTCCCAAGAGCAACTGTGCAGACAATTATTCGCAAGTATAAATTGCATGGAGTCACTGCCACGATCAGGAAGAAAACTCAAGCTATCACATGCTGCCGAGAGGAGATTGGTCAGGATGGTCAAGAGTCAACCAAGAATCACCAAAAAGCAGGTCT